>BDMV01000003.1:48719213-48807984 GCA_008326285.1 Oryza officinalis | reverse complement strand
AAAAACCTGCTGCAGGGGTGCGAGGAAAAGGAAAGCTGCACCTCTCACGTCTTGCTCCAACAAAGTTAGATCTGAGCAAGGGGCCCGTCACACATAGGAAGCCCGTACCTCCATCGTCCTACCAACTAGGCATGCCATTGGTTGGAGACGACGTGCTAGCAACGATGGGCACCGCTTGCAAGGAGCTACACATGTACTACATGGAGAAATCTAACGTGAGGAGGAAGAATAGAGAAAATGATATAATAGGCGAACACGCCAGAGCGCCATTCCTTGGGCCATCAAATTATATCGTGATAGACTTCAAGGATCTGTTCGACCTCTACAGGCTCCGCTCGGTGGACACAACCCTCCTCAAGTGCTACTCCTTGTAAGTACTCTTGCTCACGAAAATTATTCATCTCAATCCGTGTAACATGCTTATAAGAGCGTTTGGCTTGCGTGTAGGTATAGTTGGAAGTGGTGTCTCAAGAATGCACCGGAAGTTGCCTTCCTTGATCCTCAGGTAGTCAATGTCACAAATCTTCAAGGGGACCGTAGTGGAATGGTAAACTACTTATTTGACACCTTTTGGGCCCGACAAGACAAGGAGTACATCATGTGCGCCTACAATCAATAGTAAGTGTGTTCCCTAAATACATTGTATTACACGTCTAGCTTTAGTATTAACCTTAACTAATTTAATGCCGCAGTGGACATTGGATCCTATTGGTAATAACGCCTAAGTGGAGTACATGCCACTACTTAAACTCCAAAATTGACAAGCAACTGTATGATTGGACCCCGATTCAACTCGCAATAGATGAAGCGTGGGGCCAATATGTGCAAAAAGGAGGCCTTCGAAAGACAGGACAAGACACTCTTATCCACAAGAAGGACTTCCCAGTCAAACAACAAATAGGCGACCAGTGCGGATTCCATGTCTGCCACAACATGCGCCTTCTGTGCAAAGAAAAGGTGAAGACTTTGGCTGAATTGGAGGTTTGTAGTCTCATTCCTGATATGTTGTAACTAAATTGAAGTATATATATATATATGTATATGTATGTAAAGATCGTTCGACTAATTTCGAATTATGTACATGTAGGACAAATTTTCAGAGGATCCGCGTAGCAGCTTTGAGGACATTCGTGAGGAGATTGCCGACTTCATCCTCCGCGAAATTATTCACCCTAAAGGAATGTTTAGGGTTCAGGTGTAAGTGATGAACATTTTTTAACGTACTGTTTGAATTGTCAAACACATGTTATTATGTAATATTTATGTTTATTATATTTGTTATTTCTGTAAAATATATGTGAATGGCATATGTGAATGGGGATGTTGGGATGTATATGTGTGAACGGCATATGTGAATGGGGATGTTGTGAATGGCATATGTGAATGGGGATGCTGGGATGTATATTATTTCTGCTTCTGTTATTTTGCAGCGGGCATGGCTAGCACAGGCCTGAGGCTAGCCAAAAAAACAATATTTATTTTTTTTGTGGTCATACTCATCGGTGACGGGCTATAAGTTAAAGCCCGATTGAGTTATATCAACCGTGACGGGCTATAGTTGGGGCCCGATTGAGATAGACAGACATCCGTGACGGGCACTAGTTGTAGCCCGATTGAGATAGGTCATCCGTGACGGGCTATAGTTTGACCGGTCGTCTGGGTCAAAGCTATCGGTGACGGGTATTAGTTGAGGCCCGATTGAGATAGCTTCATCCGTGACGGACTTATGCCCGTTTGAGATGATTCCTCACATCACTGACCTTTGCGCTGTGTCGGACGCCATACCCGACACAGATGTCGGTTGCAGCCCGACACAGATGAGGGTTACCGTTGTAGTGCTAAATGCTTATCCAGATGACGGCAGTCATGTTTCTACTTGATAGGGTTGGGTCGAGGGTCGTAGATCTACTTGCTAGTGCAATTCGGATAACTGCTGAAGGTGAAATACCATTTTAGGATTTTATTGACTTTGCAGATTATTCAAGCATATTGCCGACTGAATACTGATATTGAATATCTCCATGTAAAACCAGAACACACAGCATATATGCTTCGCTTCCATCCAGAATCAGCTCAGTACAAATGCAAATTGGGGAAGCTTTCCTTATTAATTAAGCATTTGTTCAATACTATTCCCAAAGGCACATTTTTGCAAAGGTGTATGTTTAGGCACATTTTTTTTCTCAGCGCTATAAATTTGCTTGCTTTAGCTCATGCAAGTTTGTTGACCATCTGCATTCATTTTATATATTTAGGCTACGTTCGTTTGCTGGTGTTCTCAGTGCGCACGAAATACGAAACGGTTCATTAGCGCGTGATTAATTAAGTATGAGCTAATTTTTTTTTTGAAAATGGATTAATTTGTTTTTTTAAGCAACTTTTGTATAGAAACTTTTTGTAAAAAAATACACCGTTTAGTAGTTTGAAAGACGTGCGCGTGAAAAAACTCACCGTGCGCGCTGAAAAATCAGCGAACGAACTCACCCTTTGGGTTGTCAATTAGTTACAGGGCAAGCATTTGCCCAATATTGTTATCCTGATTCATTTAATATGCTATACTTCAGTGATAGTAATGCTCAATCCATGAAAGGAAGCATAAAGTATGCGCCTTAATATCATTCAATCTACCAGCGTTACGCTGTACACTTGCATTTACCATTCAAGTTGGCTTGTCTTAACTACTGCATTTTTCAATCAATACTTAATCGAAACATTTAATGCAGGTTGGATCAGCTGCGAAAACTTACTCATGGGCGCTTGCCCATTGCACGGGCAGCGGGGCGTCGCTGGCCACGTCCGGGGCGGACGGGCGCCCTATTTGCTGCGGCGCGAAGGCTTCTCCAAGATGGCATCCTCCTTATGGTTGGATGCGATGTGTTCTCGGAGATACGAGAGGTTGTAGGGACCCTCGAACCTGCAGCGCTCTACCTGGCAAATGAAGTCGTATCGCTCGAATGCGTCCATATCACCTGCGCAGTTCGAGACGCTTGTGAATAATAAGCAAAGAAATCTGACAATTCGAGACGCGAGAATGAACAAAGAAATTGGTGCGCGAACTAGGAAATCGCTCGCAAGCGAAAGAACCGGCGTATATCTGCGCTAAATCAGAAATCGAGCGCAGCAAAGCGAAAGAATCTGACAAGGAATCTGAGAAGCGGATTCCCCACGAGCAAGCGAAAGAATTCGGAATCCTGAATCCCCCACGCATAATAATTGCATAAACCCTGAATTTGAAACAATTCAGAAATCGCGTGCAAGCGCCAAGCGAAAACCCTAACCAAAATTGCGAATCCCCCAAGCAAAATCCTGCCAGGGAAAATGAGAGCACGACTCCCTACATCGTGCTCACAAATCACCAGAACGCACCTGAATCCCCCGTGATCGAAATGAAATCCCCCCAGATTGAAACCTCCGAAGCGAAGGCAAAAACATCGAAAAGGCAAATAGATCGAAACTGCGAAACCTGAAAAGCAAGCATCCTACAAGCGGGCAAAACCCAAAACCCTACAAGCGGGCAAAACCCAAAACCCTACAAGCAGGCAATTCCCAAGATAAAGATTGTGGGTGGCGGAACGAGACGGGATGAGGGCATAGCCGCAGATCGGAGGAACCTCGTCGGCTCGTCAGCGAGGGTGTTGAAAGGAGACGAATCCGCGATAGCGCAGCGGCGAGGGCGAGGAAGGAGACGACGAATCTGTGGTGGGCGAGCAACACCGACTAGTTTGAGCAGTTTTTCTCTTTTCTTTCTGAGGTGCTACGCGAAAATAATGGGATCGTGTCGTATTTATATACATATAGTTTTTTTCCCAAAACAATTTTAGTATCATTTGAAGGTTTGCCGGTTAGTTATTTTCCGTTAATTCCACATTCCATAGGGTACGCACAATATCTTTTTTCTGCTTCTTAAAAAGGTGAGTAAGATGTCGATAAGTTGCTACATGTTATTGCAAAATAAAGTAAATACCTCCTTCGTCTCAAGATATAATGATCTAGTATTGGATGAGACACATCCTAATAATATAAATCTGGACGGGCTCTTTACCCAGATTCGTAGTACTATGATGTATTATGGGACGGAGGGAGTACATACATATACAACCAAACGTGATATTAAGTTATACAATTAGAATACTTAATGGGGTACACAAGGGATGGATGCTCGGCGATGCCATGTAGGATAGCAATAGTGCCTGCTCTAGAAATTTTGCGAAAAAGTCCTTCAATTTGTGTGTAATTCTATATAGATCCCTCACGAACAGTTTCTCTCAGCTGATATTTTACGTAGAGGCCCTTCAAGCTGGATATTCCATGCGGAGGAGAAAACACTCATGAATTAGGACCACACTATAAAAGTGGAAGCTTAGGGGCTTTTTTGCAAAAATACACCCACTAACCCACTCACCCACTCACCCCCAAACCCTAGCCGCCCCCCGCGCCCCCTTCTCCCTCTCCTGCCACCACCGCCAAGCCTCGCCTCCGCCTCCCCCTCGTGCCACCACCTCCGCCTCGCGCCGTCGCCTTCGTCGTCCCTGTCGCCTTACGCCGCAGCCGCCTCCGTCTCCCTCTCGCGTCTTTGCCGAGCACAGTTGTCTCCGCCTCCGCCACCCTCGTCACCATCGCCGAACGCCGCCAGTTCCGCCTTTGCCTCGCTCCGTCACTGTCGAGCGCCGCCGTTGTAACTGTTGTTGTCGCCGAGCACCGCCGCAGCGCCATCCTCCGCTATCGTCGCCATCGCCGAGCGTCGCCGCTGCGTCCTTCGCCACCATCATCGACGACCACTGCTCCGCCCTCCGTTGCTGCTACCATCGAAGAGATGGTGGTGGTGATAGAGCCGACATCAAGGAAGGCGAGCCCGAGGAGGAAGGGCGTCGCCGTTTCTTCTGTCCCATCAATCCAGTCCTCATCCTCTTTCTCGGTGTCGTTGACCGCATCGAGGCATCGAGCCTGCTGCTCCCGACGCCGATGGCGATCACTGCCCCTCCTTCCCCACCCCACACCCATAGCCGGCGAGCCCGGATCTGATTGACGGTGGCATGGATTTTGGCGGTCATGCAACTCTGGCCGACGAGCTCCACGGCAGCTCGGAGCGAACGACGACCTTAACGGAAATATGGATCCAGGCTAGAGCTTGACAGTGGCGCTGATCTACCGATGAACTCGGCGGCAACATGGTCGGCGGTCGCCGTTAGCTCCTTCCCCAGCGTCGCCTCCACTGTCTTCCTTGCCTTGACGGCCATGGCAGGCGGCGGTTGACTGTGGCATATGCTCGGTTCAGGCAAAAGCAGAGAGGTGCCCTCCCTCCCCTTTCTCTCCCATCTCTCCATAGATCAATCTTTCTCTCTCTCAAGCCACCGTTTCTTCTACAGGGTACTCTTGACACATACGGGGATACTCATTTTGCACCCACTCCCCTCCATGATGGAGATTCTCTGGCGTGGATGGTCATGGCATTCACGCCAACTTCTTGCCTGAACTGAGCAGCGCGGTAGCAGCAAAACTTCTTGCCTGAACCGAGCTAGCTCGGCGACCACTTCTTGGCCGCCTGCACCCGAGAGGGCGACAACAGCACAAACTAGCGGGTGTTGCTGATGTCGTTCACCAGCGGGTCCATGGTCAACGATAGCAATATGGAGCAAGCAGTGGCCAACGGCCCCGTTATCACCAACTTTTGTGCATGGAGCCAACCACCCACGATGCCGCCGTTGATCCGGTCACAAGCTCGCAATGCACGGCCACCGAGCCATGCCCCTCGTTGCCGCTGCCATGGCGGCAGACCCACAAGGTCCCCATTCTTCACCCCTCAGATTCCACACATTTTTCTTGTTTTGGAATTGTTGTAGGTTCTTGTGAGTTGGGATTGATGGATTCTTGGGTCGTGATTCTTGTTGGTGTGGACGGATGCAGATATACCATGGAGGGAAGACCCGCTTCACTGTGCACTTCAAGCCTCTGTGGGTGCTGAATTGCTGAACGCAATGTGCTTGAGCCTAACAGGCGAACACCATGCATGGTGGCAGAGGTGTCGATCCTGGTCAATTTGAGCATGGTTAACCTACTTTTTTTGTTTGCTAATTTCAAACGGAATTTTCTTAGTACTGTTTATGTTCAACCAACCAAATATTGGAGATTGATTTCATGAAGTTTCCCATTTGGCACATTTCTTATTATAAAAGATCAAATTTTCATGTGCCATTTAACCATGTTCATATATTTGGTTTTCCAAGAAGTAAAGGAAGCAGTTAGTGGTGTTCAGCCTGAAATGCAGAAGTAATTGGTTCCCATATCATCGCCAACTTCACAATCTTATCAATGAGTAACTGGTAATATTGTCCTTCCATGATATGCAAATGCCACCCATGCAGCTTTTGCTTCCCAAATTTGATTGCATTATGAACTGCGTTGCATACGGATGCAGGAATCGAAATGACAAAATAGATGTTTTTTAGTGTTGGCTGTGCATATGGCCTAGCAAAAAATCTGTCCCCAGTAGCTCAAGTATTTCATATGCACTCTGAATGAATACTTGCTTGCAGTCTCATCCCTTTATGAAATATTTACTGTTAGCTTCATTCAATCTTTTTGTCAACTGATAATTATTTTGTGGTAGAGGTAACATAACATGTTATTATAAAGTTTCTTGTCACAAATATTCTGTAACCTGTACAAACCAAAGGCTATTGTTCCCAATATATGCTACAGTTTGAAAGAATTTTTTCCATGAATGTGTTGGTCTCTCCCATCCAATCACAATAGTAATAACCATTTAAGAACTTCACATATCAAATACCACTAGGTGGTTCATGAAGTTGTAAGTAGACTTATCAAATACTCAAATAACAGGTAGCCCAACAATAAAACCCAGTATATCTATGATTTTCAGATGGTTAGATACTAATTAAATGGTTTTTGAATGGAGAATGCTTCATCTGCACATAATAACCTGTGATCATATACTCAGTGGTTTTTAGATGGCAGTGCTTCATCTACATATAATAGCCTAGAAATCTGGGTTGGAATTTCATGAAGGAATCATTTTTTTAGTGTTTTTTGCATGCATAATGTGCTCTAACCACTTTTTTTTTTTTAAAAAATCTCAAGTTACCATTTGGATTGGATCTAAAACTTATCGCTGATGAATTGGGCATCTTGGACTGTTGCAACGAAAGCATATTTGGAAAAAGTTGATGGCATTTTTAACAAGGGGATAATAATAAGCTCCTTCATTCTGTGTCTTTCTTGCAACTTCATTTAAAGTGTACAAAGAAAGCTAAAAACACATGTATGAAAATTGAGACTTACCTACTACTTCGGCAGCGTTCATGCCATTGGCCCGTCGGCCACCCCTCTTGCAAGTCCTACCAAGGTATTTCACCAACAGCTTATTCTCATCCATTTGCACTAATCCTCTCTCAATCCATTTTATATGTTCAGTTATATTGTGCATTTTAGGTACGTGTGTGAGTTTAATGTTCTTGTATGATTGATCGTTTACAAGGATTTCCTCTATGTCATTTTTTAAGGGAATTCTCATAGGAAGGAGGAGACGAGCATCCTGATTGGTTCTAATCACATTTGCCTTGTTGTTTGTTTCTTGATTGGCTGTCTAATTACTGTGTCCTGCTAATATCTCTCTCTCTTGTTGGGGAATTATTGCAGATGGAGACGATAGAGCGAGAAGAGCAATCCAGCTCTGCATGTACCGCAAGGGATGACACGGAGCAACTCATAGCAGCTTCTACAGAGTTAGAAAATAAATTTTACAATTCCTAAACATGTTAGGATTCAAGGAGAAGTTTGCCTTGGTAAGCCACATATATCTGCCAAGCTGCAAGTACAATTTATCATCCACTAAGCAATAGCATTGTGTCTATGGCTTGATCATATAGTATTAATGAATTTGCCCACCCATCTTGCTTACAAGATGATATAGTTTACAATTGGTGTAGGGTCTGTCATATGCATCGTCATTTTTTCTCAATTTTATGCTAAATGTTTTTTCATATGATCAGAGTTAAATTGTGGCACTGTCATTATAAGATGTATACATTTCAATGTTAATTCTACACTCAACAATATTTATTGTTTCAAACATAGTCTCTCAGACTAGCAGTATACTTTGCTACGATTCCACTGTTTTGTTCACCTTTGGCTAATTATTGTTTATTCGATCATATTGGTTGACGTTGAATACAAAACAGTGCAGACCAGGGGTCTTCTTTGTGAAAATAGTTCATTCAAACACAGCCTAATTGGGTTACAGTTCTTGATGGAATTGAGGAAGACGCATATGAATGGGGTACAGAATTTATCTGATTTATCTATATGCTCCAAAACACTACTTTGTGCAATATTTTTAGTACAACAACATTTCTCCTTTATGTTTGTCTTTTTTTTGTTGCGCAAATATTTTTAGAGGTGCCATCAGTCAGCTTCGAAGCTAATTTTTGATGCAAGCTTTAGCTCATATCAATATTCATGAGGGAAAAAAGGTTTGTTCGCAACCTCCAGAACCCAGTTGCAAGAACAAAATTCAAATGATAAAAATGAAATATTGAAATTAAGAGCACTGCAAACAATAGTCTTTCTAAAAATAGATGCAATTCTTCTGAGTCCATGTGATGCACCTTTTGGAGTGATTAGGATCTGATCATGAGAATTTTCAGTTATACACCTATTTAAATAATTTCTCAAAATGTGGGAGTAGCCTTTCAGTCCTGTTTTGTAACATGAGAAACAATCAGGTATAGGATTGGTTGCACACGCACTTGACTGAATGTTGCACGGTTTGCAAATTGTTGCTTTACATTGATGAGCATTCCCTCCTAATATGAACCCAAATGTAGCAACAGGATAATCAGCATAGACAACTTCCAGCAACCAACCTATTACAATATTTAGTATACACAAAAATTGGAAGTTAAATCACTGCATTTTGATTGTCTATGGTAACCAGGAGAAGAAATATAGCTTACAGTACCAAAAAGCACTAGAATTCAATTTCCCATTAGCATCAATTTTTGGCCTTATTCACCATCCTCTTGCAAGGAAAAAAACTTAGCCTAAAGACAAAAACACCCAGAAATACAGTATTGTGAAACATGTTTCTTTTGGTTATTTTTAGTATAGTTGATCTCATTAGGTAAAATGGTTTATATGCCTCCAAGTTCCATCACAGCCCGCTTTGTGTAATATTATGTTTCTTTATTGAGCAGGTGAAAAGAAATGTCCAAGCAGATGGGATTAGATTCCCTTCAAAGGCGGAAGGAAGGGTATGCTCCTCTAGCAGGCTTAGGCTTCATGTGTGGCTTTTCATTTATCTCATGTCTATCATTAATAGGCAATATTTCATCAGCGCACAATTCTCCTTTTGTTCCTACATCATACTTACTGGCACATGCACAAGTAGTTGATATTATCCTAAACGAACTTAATGACGGGGATACTTCAAGAGTGCTAATTATTGTAATGGGTGCAAGCCATGTTATTTATGAGTCACAAGAAATTGGTATTCCTGCTAGAGTATGTACAAAGATGGCAACAGATGCTTCAGATTTGGCAAGGTAGTGGCAAGGTAATCTGCTGCTCTTTTAGAGTATTGACCATGATTTGGCAAGAGAATTTCAGATTTCCTATTTTGTATTAGTCTGTTAGTCTGTACTGTGCTTTATATTTTGGTTTTCAAGTCAATCATTTTCAAATGGGTCACAAAATAGTAAAGGTGGTACAACAAGAGATAGGCCTTATGCATTTTTTTGAACCCTAGCCGTGACACTGAGTAGATAATGAAATGCATCACATATATTAGTGAATATGCACAGTGCAGCAAAATCTTTTTTATGTGACAAAAAATTACAGATGTTCTAATTAGATTTCATGCAACCTGCATATGCCTTTCCAAGCAATAGCATCTATAGCACATGGATTAATAAAGCACATCAGCTGACTTATGCAAAGATGGATTTATCCATAAGAGGATGGAATCTGAATATCTCAGCAACATGCAGGAATTTCTGAACCTGCATGTAACAAACCCTGAAATGCTCAATAAGGTAAATTAATTAATTTAATTAATCTCTAATTTGTTTTGAGGACATTAATCTTTGATTGTGTTTTGTTGATCTTTGCTTCATTAGCTTGCATTGTTTAGCTCGTTGTCATCTCCGATTGGCTCTGGAAAGTGACCCTGCACCACACGAAAACATTCCATTTCGGTGCTGCAAAAATGCTAATCAATTGATCGAAAGAAAATATTGCCAATCGATGTTTAGTGACATAAATGATAAATCAGTGCAATTTGGTTTTTTTCCTTGCAAAGTTATTGGATCCCTTTTTTTTTTTCTGATGCAAGGCAAGGTTCTATCGAGACATACCAAAATTAGGATCGGTTGGATGAAGCTGAGATATCAGACAAGCAGGGTAGCTCCGATGCAAAAAATGATATGAAAACATCAAGTAATAGTATATTTTTAGTGCACACGCCTGCATGACTAATCCAGCAAGTTTAGTAATTAATCCTGATGCCTAATCTAATCCTTTACTCAATTAATCTTGCAGGCAATCTTGATCAGTTAATTGCTGTAGATTTAGAAAGTTTTTCACTACAGTCACATGAGATGAGCATCAGCACAGTAGCTCATTACAAGAGCAGAAACCAGCTAGAGCCTGAAGATTGTTTGGCTACTAAAACTGAAGCTGATGCTACATTGTGTAGCCCTTGCCTGACAAGTGATGGACATGGCTTGATCATCTGGAACAGCAACACTTGGGTGTGCAAGAAGCGCTTGGAAATGGTCATATATATTATGTAAAATATCCATCAACTAATATTATTATCCCATCCATCCATCAGACTTGGGTTACTTATCGATTACCATTTAGGAGAGGCCACTGTGACCTGGAGATTGTGTTGTAAACATGGCATCTAAACACCGCTTGAACGGTCCAACTATTTATCACTCAAACAATCTACCATTTAACTTCTGTTGTCAATTTTTTTACTGTAATATATTCTAGCCACAACACAAAGTAGAAATAAAATTAAGCAGTATCCAGGAGGCACACAATAGGTGCCCCCCATTATCTAGTAATAAGAAATGGTCATTGTTTGTGAGCCACCTAGCTACCCACCACCCTACGGTGTCTTCTCTACGCTAGGGTTAAATTTCAAAACACCAATACGTACCATGGGCGGAACCCATGTAGGTCCGGAGTATTCCTAGGAATACCCAATTTTTTGTGAAAAAATTATATATAGATATATTGCTATTTATGTATGTTTTTAGGTCTCGTGCTCTGTTCTGGAGCTTGTTTTCAACATTGGGCCTTTTAGTTATTTTGTAATGTGCTCAAGTTCTTGAGATTTTTGTAATAGGAATTATTTGTATCAGATTTGTGTCACTGTTGCAATTTAATATGTATTACCCTCCTCAATGTTTGTGCTTTTTATGAAATGACTATTTTAAGAGTGAATACCCAGCCATGAATTCCTGTGTCCGTCACTGGTATGTACAACAATCTGGCTTTGGCTGACCCACATTAATCAACGACACGTTTAGAGCCTCATCGGTTGCCCACATTTCCTAATAAGCTAAAACGGCTTATTAGGAAATAAGAATTAATTTATAGGTAAAACTTTTGTATATATGTTCTTAGTGAGTTAAAATCCAATATAAAAAAACTACGTTAAAAATATCATAAAATTCCTTTAAAATTAAGTTTAAAAATTTAAATTTTGGCTCTTGCTTTGGCTTATTAGGTCAACCAATGGAGCCCTAAACTTTGGCTTATTAGTTGTGATGGGCTATGGGATCATAGTAGCTGGTACAACCTCACAGGCTATGGACTGAGGCGGGTGATTTGCACCAACGTGCTGCACATGATGGATGGTTTCTACGCGAGTTGAGCGCTATGCCGCTGCGTATAACAGGGAGGATAGGAAACCTTGCACCGTGGCTTGACGATAGTCACAACCGAGATCCAGAAAGGATGGAGCTAGCTCGAACCAGGGGAGCTCACCCCACCCACCAACGGCCACAGCAATCGGGCGCCCCCTGCCACTCCAGCAGGGGCGCCCATTTCACTTGTCCTGCCAGGTGCGCTCCGCTCAGTTCGCCGGGAAGCCGGGATCAAATCGACTAGTGCTTCAGTGAGGATGACGCGTCACCGCCTGCACTCCCATCGGCCAGCTTTGTTCCTGCTGCCCACGAGGCTACGCCTTCGGCTAGCCACAAGGATGACGCAGCTAGTGCCACAAGCATTACTGCATCAGCTTCAAATAAGGGAAGGAGTGAAGGAGGTAGAGAGCAGCCATCTCCCCCGTCATTACTGCTAAAGAATGGAGGAAGTTTGAAGCTGGGGAGTGCAGCTATGCACGTCGGCTGACATCAGCCTTTACTCCACCCGTCCCTTCCCGGTGCCTTAGACCTGCCGAGGAAGTTCAAAGAAGCAACCAAGACTAAAATCAATTGTTGTCGTTCCGGCGATGCGCAAGATGAGTGTGTTTAATCGACTGGGCAGAGACAAACCTGGAGTTCTTTCATCAAATAGGCAAGAAGTGAAACCGAAGTATTGGTGGCGGTAGGCCAAGGCGCCTCTTCCGGCCATTGCGGCTGGCCGACCAACCACCGGAGTTACTCCGGCCAGGCGCCCCTTCAACACAGTGGTTAATGGACGTTGTCTCTGTTGCCTTGTCCAAGACCACCAAATCGCTGCTTGCAGAGATCCTCCCAGATGTTACACATGCAAACGGAGTGGCCACATCTCCTCTGCTTGCCCTTCAAAACACAAGAAATTCTCATCAGTTTTCTCCCGCATCTACTCCACCCCACCAGCACTTCGTCCCCCACAACAAGCCCCCAAGCCAGCTGCCTCCCCCCCCTCCCCCGAGTTGCCCACAAACCACCCATTCGTGAAAGGCTTGGCCCCAAGATGAGCTACATACCTTGGCTGCCGGTGCAACGCCCAGCTCGTGGCTACTCAGTGGTGGTAGCTGATGCTACCATGGAGCACGAAACCATGAAATTGTACAACCATGGTGCTGTCATCACAGTGAGGCTGCCCAACCATGGTGTTGTCATCACAGCGAGGCTGCCCAACCATGGTGCAAAGGAGATGGCGCAGGCACTGCAGCAACAGGCGAGGATTCCAATCTTCCACCTAAGGGTGATGCGGCACCGTTCGGAGGATTTCTTTGCGTTCTTCGACTTCACGGAGCATCGCGATGTGGAAGTGGAGGCGGGCTCTGTTCGGATGAATGGCGTGGAGTTCACCATCCAGTCTTGCAGCGCTGATCGGGGAGCTAAGCTCCAAAACTAGTGGTTCTGCACTCGGATTTGCATTGAGCACCTCCCGCTGCCTGCTTGGACTAAGGAGAGGGCGCAGAAGGTGCTTGGCGACATCTGCATCATTGATCGTATCGAGGAGAACACCAAGAACCGGGTCGACACCCCCGCCTTTGTGTGCTAGGTGTGGATGTGGAACCCTGATCTTCTTCGCGAGTGTTCGTCTTCTCCTTGTTCCCGTCCGGAGCGAGACAAGTGATGGAGATGGGTGGCATGCCCACGCTGAGCTAGGAGGTTGCTGCTGCCCCTCTAGGCCATGTCCGCCACCTTCTCTTTCACCTCGACAAGGTGAAGGACCGAACACCACCGCCGAAGAAGTCCAGCACCGGTTCGACGTCCACGAACTCGGATGATCCGTGAGGCGGCGCGTGCATCGGTTTGACTGGCACTTGGGCTACGAGGACGGCGTCCTGCCGCCGCCTCTGTCGCAGTAGCAACCAAAGCTCCCCGAGGAGCGTGGTCACCCCGACCAGCACGGACCTCACCCTGACCTACGCGACCGCTTGTCGCAGAGGGGCCAGCCAGGTGGGTGCCGTGATCACCCCGCCCCTCGCCGGGAGGAGGATGGCGATGACGACCACGACTTCGGTGGCACTGGCACCGGACACACCCTCGGCAGCGGCCTAGCTGACAGATCCTGGACTGACGCCCTCTTTCGTTGGGGCCGCTCGAGGGAACCCCAGGACGGGAACGACAGCCAGTACCATAGCCGCACTCCCCGTGGCACGGAGCAGGCCAGGCAGGCCCAGTCCATGCCGACGACCCAAGAGGACACAACGTTGTTCGCCACGCTGGAGCCGCCGCTCGTGGCAGCGACACGCCGACACCGTTGCTCTAGCGCGAAAGACCGCACAAGAAGGTTCTTGCGCCGAGCAGCCAGAGCAAGCTTCTCGAAGCATGGCACTACACCAGAACCCTACATCTATGACGGCATACCAGTGACGGGCCTATGGGTTGGTCACAGATGACCGTCACCTTTGACGGGTCCTTATGTTTGCCGTCATCGGTGAGACATCTGGCTGCGGCCCGTCACAGGTATGACCTCACCTCTGACGGCTTGGAACCTTAAGCCGTCACTGAAATACCAGTGACGGCTTCTAACTACCTGGTCGTCACAGGTATCACCCCACCTGTGACGGCCAGAGAGTTAAAACCCGTCAAAGGTAATTGGCCGACATCTTTGACGGGCTATATTTATTTAACCCGTTTGAGGTGAGTTGGATCTCTATAAATACCATCTAACTGCCAACTGCTTTCCATCCCGACCAGTGCACTGTTCACAATTCGGTTGGGAGGGTAAGGGGGGCGAATTTGTGCTGAAATTAAAGGTAAAAAATACATTATTCTCCCTTCATTCCCAATTGATCATCATATAGTTTTTTTACTATGTCGTTGATTGCAGATGAATCGTAGTTGGATGTACCATGTTCATCGTTCGTCTAAAGAGTATAGGGAGGGGGTCACTGAATTCGTCACATTTGCGGACAATGACAGAAAAAGCAGGATGGCCATGCACATATTGTGTCCATGTAACGACTGTAAGAATGAACAGATGTTCCATGATAGTTCAGATGTGCATTCTCATTTGATAAGGAGAGGTTTCATGGAAAAATATACATGTTGGAGCAAGCATGGAGAGCAAGAGGCACCTGATGTCGCAGTTGAAGAAGGCCCGGATCAGGATGTAGTGAACGCCGCTGCAACTCGAGAAGGCATGTTTGTACCTTCTCCGTTAGGCGGAGAGACCATAGATTTGGACACTCAAAGTTNGGTCATATTAGACTCACCTAGGTTTTTAGTTGAGAAATATTAATATTCCTATTTAGGAAAAATATTCTCGACATCTTTAGATGCAAAATTTGAAAATCAAATTTTGGGTATGTTACACTTTCATATTTTGATTGAGATGCAAAACTGAGCTATAACTAATTGGATTTGCTTTTGTTGTTATTATTATTATTATTATTCTCAAATGATTGTTCTAAATGGCCCGGAGGTTAGTGTATGGAAAGAGAATAGGAGTGATGCTTTGAGTTTTAGAACACCACAAAAGCCACAGGTGTCTTTTGAGATGCTATCGATCAAGTATGAGAAGGGAAAGGCCAAGCAACGTCCTAACAAGGAGAAAAGACCAAGATAAACTCCTGGAGAGAGATTTGGTCAAACACCAAAGCAATTGGAGCCACCTTTTCCATATAACCCTCAAGTCATGTCATGGGGGCCTTGTCCAATGCCATCACCGGGTTGTCCTTTTCCTTACTTCATGCCATGGGTGTACCGCCGCTAATGTATGAGTTTATATCACCAATGCAATTTCATCAAGGATAGGTGGAGCCATGAAGGTCCATACATAAGTTGTTGTCTTAATCAAACAAAAGCCGGTTTCAATCAAGAAATCGGTTTGAGGAAAAAGGAGGACAGAAGCGAGTCAAGGTGGAGACAAGGACTTCAGAGGTGATTCCCACCAAAGTGGGGTCTCATGAGGTGACAATACATACTAGTGATGAAGCCAAGGTGATCCAAGGCAAGAAGACCAAAGCCTAAAATGACATAGTGCACAGTGCCTGTCTAACCGAGCCCTCTGGCCGGTCTAAACAGCAGCCACGGTTAGGTCTGACCGCGGCCCAAGGTCGGTCTGACCAACGCCACCGAGGGAACAAGCCGGCGTGTAGGGCCGGACTGACCGGTGGCTCATGGCTAGTCTAACCGAACCCCGCGGCCAGTCTAACTGGGCCCATACAGGAGGAAGTTTGGGAGCTTCGTCTTCATCAGGTAAGGTTGCTAAAAAACATTATATTGCCTTTGGAACAGAGCCAAATGCATGGTGGATGCCTGAGAATTTGTCGGCTTCATAGAAGAGGAGGTTGCAACGTCTTCGTGCAAAAGAATTGAAGGAAAAGAAAGTCGAAGAGTTGAGAGATAAAATATTCAATAAGTTGCGACCGCCACCAAGACAAGAGTGAAGTTCTAAGACAGTGGAGGTCGAGAAGCCGATGATTACTCAAGATGAGGATGAGGAAGACCTAGATAAAGGTGAATCACCGGTTATTAGCAATGATTCACCACCAAGGGAGAATATGGATGTCAACATGGTGTGTGTATTTCCTATGGAGTTTTGTGCCATGAATGAGGCCGAAATTGCCCAACTTTGACTAGGACCAAGAGATGCGGTTTTTGAGATGCTTGATGAGTCTAACCATCATATGAGACCACTCTACCTCATGGGGCACATTGACGGGAAGTCGATCTCTGGGATGTTGGTGGATGGAGGTTCCACCATGAATTTGATGCCATAGTCACTATTCAAGAAGTTGGGGGCATGAAGAGGAGGAGTTAAAGAAGACCAAGTTGACACTCAACGACTTCAATGGTGAACCAACAGAGGTGAAAGGGATCTTCTCTATGAAGCTTACCGTAGGAAACAAGACGTTGCCAACTGATTTCTTCATCATTGATGTGCAAGGTAACTATAGTGTTGTTTTGGGCCGTTGTTGGATTCATGCCAATTGTTGTGTTCCTTCTACTTTATACCAATTTTTTGATTCAATGGGATGGCAATGAGATTGAGATTGTTCAAGTGGATACATCTGCTGAGGTTGCAATGGCCAATGCTTCAATTGAGTAGCAACATGGGAATATTCAATGCTTGTCAGGGTTAGATCTTTCAAACTATAATTTTATTAGTGTCTCTAAAGATGGTTTGTACCAATCTCTGTAAAGCCGGTTAACTTAGCATGGCTAGGCAATGTAACCATGTATTATGAGTAAAAACACCAATTTGGAGCAGTTGCAAAAGAGGGTGCAAGAATATCAGTCTACAAAAAACGATATTGGTGATTCCATAGAAGATTTCGATGAAGTAGATGAATTGTTTTAAGGTTTTACATTGGCCAATCCATTAGAAGAAGTAGGTATAAGTGATGGAACTATTCCAAGGCTGACTTTTGTAAAATATGAAAGATGATTACAAGGTTAAAGTAATCGAGTTGCTTAAGGAGTATGTTGATTGCTTTGCATGGGAACACCATGAGATGCTGTGACTTAGCCGTGAGCTCGTTGAGCATGGGCCTCCAATAAAATCGGGGTTTAGGCCTTATAGACAACCACCTCGTCACTTTAATCTTGACATATACGATCGTGTCAAGGAAGAGATGGACTGATTGTTCAAGGCGGGGTTGATCAGGCCATGTAGATATGCGGAGTGGGTGTCCAACATTTTTTCAGTTGAGAAGACAGGGAGTGGAAAGATTAGTGTGTGCATTGATTTTAGAGATTTCAGTAAAGCTACTCCTAAAGATGAATATCCTATGCCTATAGCCAACATATTGATTAATGATGCTTCGGGACATGGAGACATTAGCTTTTTAGATGGTAATGCCGGTTATAATCAAATCTTTATGGTCGAAGAAGACATGTTCAAAATAGCCTTTAGGTGTCCTGGTTTTGTCAGCTTGTTTGAGTGGGTTGTCATGACTTTTGGGTTGAAAAATGCCAGTGCAACATATCAAAGGGCAACGAATTTCATCTTTCATGATTTGCTATGTATTATCTTAGAAATCTACATTGATAATATTGTTGTTTAATCAGATGGCATGGAAGGCCACATAGCCAATTTGAAGTTAGCTTTTGAGAAGATGCGTCGATATGGTTTGAAGATGAATCCACTCAAGTGTGCTTTTAGCGTATCGGTGGGGAAGTTCTTAGGATTTATGGTGCATGAGATAAGTGTTGCAATTGATCCTTGGAAGATAAAAAAATACAAAGGTCAAAGCACCGACATGAAAGAAAGAGGTTCAGAAATTACTAGGTAAGGTCAATTATTTGATGCTATTCATATCTAACCTCACCGGTAAAATCGATGCTTTTGTTCCTATACTTTGCTTGAAGAAAGAAGTCGATTTTACTTGGGGGTCAAAACAGCAAGAGACGTTTGAGGGATTTAAAAGGTACTTATCATCTCCACCCGTGGTGGGAACGCTAAAGCTAGGATTCCGTATCGGCTTTACATCGCCGCTGCAACAATGTCATCAGCGCTGTTTTGACACAACAGGAGGATGGCAAGAAGCATGTCATCACTTATTTGAGCCGCCGTCCTTTGGATACCAAAATGAGGTTTGTCTTTATAGAAATGCTTTGTTTATGTTTATACTATGCTTGTACCAAATTGCGTTATTACTTGTTATCTAGTACTTGTATAGTTGCTTGTCAAACCAATGTTATTAAACACATGTTTCAAAGGCAAATTCTAAGTAGGAGAATTGGCAAGGGGCGTATACTTCCATTGAATATGATTTCTCTTATGAATCATTGAAATTTATGAAAGGCCAGATTGTAGTTGATTTTCTAGTAGATCATCATGTGGATATTGCTTATGATAATGACGTCTATTTGTTTAGTGTTACACCTTAGAAACTTCATTTAAATGGTTCTTCTTGCATAGAGGGACAAGGTATAGGTGTAGTTTTGATTTCTCCCAATGATTGTATCTTTGAGACATCAGTTTGCTTATAATATTCTTGCACAAATAATCGAGACGAATATGATGTTTTGTTATTCGGCTTACAAATATTGGAAGCTATAGGAGCTACGCATCTAGAAGCTTTTGGTGACTCAGAATTAATAGTGCAACAAGTTGTCGGGGTATATAAATATTTTAATATGTCACAAAATAGATATCTTGATCAATGCTTAGACATTATTGCTAATTTCGATGATTTTGTCATTAGACACATTGCTAGGGGAAAAAACTCTAGAAAGATAATTTGGCACGGCAAGTATCTAGCTATCATGTTAAGAGTGGTGCGTTCTTTATTTTAGAAAAGTCAATGCTTTATTTCAAAAGTTTGGACGAACATGGCCAAGTTATAGTCCTGGAGCGGTCTGACCGGCTTGGTGTGGCCGGTTTGACCAGATTTCAAAAGAAGATTGGGGGGGCACGAATTTGCAAACGAAATAGAGGCCTAGTTAATTGCAAATTCGGACGCTTGTGGCTTAGATTCAGAAAAGGATTGGAGAATTCCCTTAATAGATTACTTAAAAGATCCCAGCCCATAGGGTTGATCAAAAAATTCGGTGGCAAGCGTTTAAATATACTTGCTTAATGCCCAGTTGTATCACTGAAATATAGATGGTGTGCTATTGAAGTTCTTAGATAATGATCAATTCAAAGTTGCTATGAGAGAAGTTCATAAGGAGATTTGTGAAACTCATCAATAGGCCCACAAGATGAATTGGTTGCTTAGGAGAGCGGGGTTCTATTGGCCAAAAATAATTGATGATTGTTTCAAATACTATAGAGGATGTGAAACTTGTCAACGGTTCGGCAATGTTCAATTGGCATGCACCCCCGTATTGAATCCAATTATCAAACCATGGCCGTTCCGAGGTGGGCTTTGGATTTCATAGGTCAAATTTATCCTCTGTCATTAAAAGGGCATAGGTTCATACTAGTTGTGACGGATTGCTTCAACAAGTGGGCCGAGGCCGTGACGCATAAGAACATGACTCATACGGAGGTAATTGACTTTATTTTGAAGCATATTGTTCATAGATTCGTCATTCCTTAAACTTTATGTACAGATCAAGGAGCTTCTTTTATGTCTAAGGAGGTGAAAAGCTTTATCGAATCTTATAGTATCAAATTGTTATGTTTTTCTCCTTACTATGCTCATTCTTATGGACAAGCCAAGTCGAGTAATAAAGTTTTGTTGAAATTAGTCAAGAAAAAGACTGAGGAACACCCAAAGAGATGGCATGTGGTACTCTCTGAAGCATTGTGGGCTCATAGGATATCTAAACATTGTGCTTCCAAAGTTACTCCTTTTAAGTTGGTCTATTGACAAGAAGTCGTTTTGCTGGTAGAGGTGAATCTTGACTCTGTTAGGAATATCAAGCAAGATGATCTATCGGTTGAGGAGTATACGACATTAATGGGAGATAATCTTGATGATGTGACCGATAAGCATCTAAAGGCTTTAGAGGAATAGAAAAGGAAAATAAGAGAGTAGCCAAAGCTTATAACAACAGAGTGAAAGCAAAATCGTTTATAGTAGGATACTTATTATGGATGACGATTTTGCCTTTGGGTTCTAGATCTAAGGAGTTCAGTAAGTGGTCACCTAATTGGGAGGGTCTTTATCAAATATATGGAATCATTTGAGGGAATGCGTATTTTCTTAAAACTTTGCAATGAGAACGATTTCAGAGAGCGATCAATGGGAAATACTTGAATAAATACTTCTCGAGTGTCTGCCAAGATGCTTAGGAGGTGATATGGTCGATAATTAGATTATCGCCCTAAGACCACGTGTTCTATGCTTTTCAGCACTCAAAGATAGCCAAAAAGGCAGTAGGCATGTGTTAACACCCAAATTTGGCACCTAGACTAAAAATAGGAAAACATTACCAAAGTTTGAAAAAGACTGGATTTTCTTCACGGGGCCGGTGTGACCGCCGCTTGTGGGCCGGTCTGATCGGCCGGCATGTGGCCGGTCAGACTGGTTGAGTCCAAGTCCAGGTCGAATTTTGTCGGATCTCCGGTTTCCTTGCTTGGGGAGGTATTTTTCGAGTTCTAATTGGTCTCTTCCTCGAGTTTGACATGGAGGTGGTCCTGTAAGAGGCAAGACCAACACCTTTATAAGGGCAAAGGCCGATTCAATTGGACACATAATCTACTTTCAACATATTTAGCCAATTGAATCGCTTTTACAATATCGCATGCACTTTTTGCCTAGTTCTAGCCTATTTTCATTCATCTTTGTCAATTTACGCCATAAATCGTACGCCTTCGCTGCGAGAGTGTGAAATCCATTTGTAGGTTTGTCCTGTAAACCTTTCGTTCGCCCATGAGATAGGTGTTTATCCTTTGTTTCATCTAAATCTGCTCCGCTAGCCTATTTAATCATACAAAACCCATCTTGGTTTAGCTTTGGCTAGATTGAGGTGGTTGGTGACTCAATATCACCACAAGATGTTTAGGTATCCCAATCGTGATTGTTGACTTGCCGAAGAACTTGCCAACAAGGTGTACCTCAAAAAACCGATTAGAGCAAGAAATTCAAAACAAATTTATATTACAATTAAAGAGGACACAACATTCAAGGCTGTGTGAATGATAAAAGCTATTCAAAACAATTTATTACTTGATAAAACAAGTATCATCAGCAATGTTTTTCACCAGAAGCATCGGTTGGGAACCGCTATAGGTGCCGGATTTTCTAGCCGGCACCTCTCACACTACACCAGAACCCTACATCTGTGACGGCATACCAGTGACGGGCCTATGGGTTGGTCACAGATGACCGTCACCTTTGACGGGTCCTTATGTTTGCCGTCATCGGTGAGACATCTGGCTGCGGCCCGTCACAGGTATGACCTCACCTGTGACGGTTTCGAACCTTAAGCCGTCACTGAAATACCAGTGACGGCTTCTAACTACCTGGCCGTCACAGGTATCACCTCACCTGTGACGGCCAGAGAGTTAAAACCCGTCAAAGGTAATTGGCCGACATCTTTGACGGACTATATTTATTTAACCCGTTTGAGGTGAGTTGGATCTCTATAAATACCATCTAACTGCCAACTGCTTTCCATCCCGACCAGTGCACTGCTCACAATTCGGTTGGGAGGGTAAGGTGGGCGAATTTGTGCTGAAATTAAAGGTAAAAAATACATTATTCTCCCTTCATTCCCAATTGATCATCATATAGTTTTTTTCCTATGTTGTTGATTGCAGATGAATCGTAGTTGGATGTACCATGTTCATCGTTCGTCTAAAGAGTATAGGGAGGGGGTCACTGAATTCGTCACATTTGCGGACAATGACAGAAAAAGCAGGATGGCCATGCACATATTGTGTCCATGTAACGACTGTAAGAATGAACAGATGTTCCATGATAGTTCAGATGTGCATTCTCATTTGATAAGGAGAGGTTTCATGGAAAAATATACATGTTGGAGCAAGCATGGAGAGCAAGAGGCACCTGATGTCGCAGTTGAAGAAGGCCCGGATCAGGATGTAGTGAACGCCGCTGCAACTCGAGAAGGCATGTTTGTACCTTCTTCGTTAGGCGGAGAGACCATAGATTTGGATACTCAAAGTTTGTCTGAAATGTTGCATGACGTTGAAGACGCAGATGACAACGACAGAGATTTTGAGAAGTTTAGTAAGTTGGTGGAAGAATGTCATATGCCTTTGTATGATGGATGTAAGTCGAAGCACAGCAAATTGTCATGCGTGTTGGAACTCATGAAGCTTAAGGCAAGTAATGGTTGGTCCGACAAGAGTTTTACAGAACTTCTTGAGCTGTTAAAGGACCTGTTGCCAGAGGGAAACAAATTACCGCATACGACATATGAAGCAAAGCAAGTCTTATGTCCGTTGGGCCTGGAGGTGAGAAGAATTCATGCTTGTCGAAACGACTGCATTTTGTATTACAAGCAATACGCTGACTTAGATGTTTGCCCTGTCTGTGGGGCTTCTAGATACAAACGAACAATAAGTGAAGGTGAAGGAAGTAAGTCAAAGAGGGGAGGCCCCGCAAAGGTGGTGTGGTATCTCCCAATTGCGGAACGCATGAAAAGAATTTTTGCGAATCCAGAACAAGCTAAGCTAGTGCGTTGGCATGCCGAAGAACGGAAAGTCGATAGTAAGCTTAGGCACCCGGCAGATTCAGTACAGTGGCGGACAATCGATAGGATTTACCGTGAATTCTCAAATGACCCAAGAAACATGCGTTTTGCCATGTGTACGGACGGCATTAATCCATTTGGTGATTTGAGCAGTCGTCATAGTACATGGCCAGTTCTTCTTGTGAACTATAACCTTCCTCCCTGGTTGTGCTTCAAAAGAAAGTACATTATGCTTGCCATGCTAATTCAAGGACCGAGACAACCTGGCAATGATATCGATGTGTTCCTTGAACCGATAATCGATGACTTTGAGAGGCTGTGGAATGAGGGCACACGAACATGGGATGCATATGCACGAGAGTATTTCAACCTCCGTGCGATGTTGTTTTGTACCATCAACGATTATCCGGCCCTTGGCAACCTTTCTGGCCAAACTGTCAAAGGGAGATGGGCATGTTCGAAGTGTATGGAGGAAACAAGGAGCAAATGGTTGAAGCATTCACGCAAGATGGTCTACATGGGTCACAGGAGATTTCTCCCAAGGTATCACCCTTATAGGAATATGACAAAGAATTTCAATGGACACAGAGATACAGCTAGCCCCCCGACAGAGCTAACAGGGACAGAGGTGCACAACTTAGTGATGGGAATAACCAACGAGTTTGGAAAAATGAGGAAAGATGGAAAGACAAAAGAGAAAAGCATGTGGAAGAAGCGTCTATTTATTTTCCCGTCAGAGATGTTTGTCACCTCTGACGGCCGGCCACCCGTCAAAGGTGACAGGACTCACCAGTGACCACTGATCACTGACCAAGCCCAAATCCGTCAAAGGTGTGGGTTTGGGCCCGTCACAGGTGACCTTATCTAGTGTAGTGTGGGCATCTTCGGTCCCAGTGTCGCTGCGAGCCCAGGTCCGTATCATGAAGGAGTTGGGGATTTTGCAACATGGAGAGCTGGTGGTTGAGTACATCATGGCGCTTTGAGGCTCCTCTGCCGGCTGTTGTGGTGAAGGGAATCCGAGCACTCGCCAGGATGGATGGAGGCACGCCTCTGCCGTCGGACGTGGCAGGGGAGACCAATGGCACACAACCAGATTGGGTCTGATTTTCTCGCTTGTGTTCGAATGTGGTGGTTCCCTGCTTAGTGCTAATGTATCCTCATTTCTCTATATCATTCATTGTCCTTCAGACCCCTACCAGCGATTAGCGCTATCGGTGTTGATGTTTAGACGCTTAGCGTGGCTAATGGAGCCTAGCCTTCAGCTAGGTTTTAGCAGTTCCTGGTGGTTCGTGCACAATAGGAGTAGTTGTTTTCGGGAATTTGTAAGGAAGTACTCCATCCCATATGTATTGTGTAAGGTGGTGCTTCCTGTTTTAATGAATTGCCATTGAAGAATGTCCGTTGTTCTTGTGATCATGCATAGGAGATACATATGGTTTCAAAAATGATGGATGGCTTAAAAATATTAAATTGGAATGTCAGGGGCTATTTGTCAACAGTAAAATTTGGCATATTCTGTTAAAGGTGGATCGAGATTGGCGGCGTAATTTTGGTAACTGATAACAGAAAATGCATCAGCTGGACATGTATCGGCCAACATGTATCAGATAAAAGAGATTAGGAAGTTGCTGATAGGAGATGGGAGTTGGAGTTCTTGTCGGATTCAGTTGAGGGGATTGAAGGTATTACTAAAAGGGGATCGGATTCGAGAAGAAAACAACGTCTATTATGTAGAATTGTTTATTTTCCTTTTATACAATTTTAGGAAGGATTGATTAGAGTCTGGATCGGGCTTGTAATTTTTCTTTTATTTTTAGGAAAGTTTTTTGTTCATGGGTATAAATATGTACACCCAGGATCTTGTAAATTAACAATAGTTCAATACACACTTTTGACGCATCGCCACCCTCTCACAAGGTTTATTTTCGATGAGTTCTTGTCTTTGAGTTGGGCTGCATCGGTTAGGTTCGATCTCCATTAAGAAATAAGTTCCGTCTATAGTTGCTTGCATCGATTAGGTTCGATCTCCATCAAGAAATAAGTTCCGTCTATAGTTGCTTGCATCGGTGGGGCTAGGGCGTCCATCGGTTAAGTTCGATACTCAAAACTAGTCGGTACAAGCGCTAATTTATCATATACATTGCTTAATATAAGTCATAGTTTCATTTATTTATACCGGCTAATTCTATTCGGATTTGCTAATTTCGGCTAAATAAATCTTGTTGATTTAGATTGACTAGTGTATCTATCACCCTAAAAAACAATCAAAGGTTTGTTTAGACATCATTATTTTGATTACAACTTAGTGATGTATCAATTAGGTTTGACCTACTAAGTTGTTATCTAAATTATAAAAACTAACTTGCTCTTTGCTTGCCGATAAGGGTAGTATCGAGGTTTCAGCCGATCTTACTTAGTATAACTGTTTCGTTTTAAGATTGCATGTTGTCTTTAACTTAATGTGTTATATGTATCATCTTATATAAGTTTATCAACCCTTTAAATCTATTAAGCTTGACATCAGTATCACATTGTCTCGGTTAGGTTCGATCTGTTGAGACTATAGCTTATTTATTAGATTTAAACAAGGTTGATATTCTTGTATAAGGCTGTATCGGAGCTATAGTCAATATATTATCTTTTTTTACCCAACTTACTTCATCGGCTATGATATAAGTTCATATAATTATTAATTCATCTGATCTTTATTATTGACAACTAATATTGTCACGGTTAGGTCTGATCTATCGTAGTTGCTCATATTTAAAAGAAAGATTGAATTAACAATTGCATGATATTTGTCTCTATAGCTGATTGCAGTTATCTTGGATTTAATCCATATCTTTTTGCACATCGGCTAGTATCTAGATCATATAATTGTATAACAATTGACCTTAATATTATTAATCTTATGTTGCATCGATTGAGTTTGACCTATAGGATCGGTTTTGTTAAAGAAAACTTGTTTATGATTATGTTCAATCTAGATCTAGTCTATGTACATTGTCTTTTATAACCTATAGTTGATTCATTCGTGCATCGGCTGATACAATACGACATCAGCCTATTGGCCGATCGGCTGTCATCTTCTAATATTTTCTATTGTTTATCTTGTTGGTTGCAGGATCAAACCAACTGGCACGCCCTGAACCCAAAGCTTTTGGACCTTCACTGAAGTAAAGTAAATCTTCTAGGCCACCATGTTTTGCAGTCAACACTATTTGTGATACATAGGAGATACATATGCTTTGCTCAACAACCCAGCTAAAAGAGAGGCTATTTGTGAAGTTGCAAATTCTGCAGGTGTAGGCATGCTTTGCATTTAGGAAACAAAATTAGCCAACATTGATCAGTTCTTAGGTCGAGAAATTGGGGGAGTGCGGTTAACGAATTTTGAGTTCTTCTTGGCTGCCGGTGTTAGGGGAGAAGTTGCAATTTTTTGGGACGATTCAAAAATGCAAGTTCACAGCACACAGAGATACACTTTCTCTGTCTCTATTAGAGCTCAAGTGTTAAGAGCAGAGGATCCTTTTATTCCCACTCCAGTGGCCCTCAGAGGATGTCGGTAAGCCGGACTTTCTCATAGAGCTAGAATCTATAGTGCCACAACCAACCTTGCCTTGGATCATTAAGGGGGATTTTAACCTCATCTATGAGGCACGGGGCAAAAACAACTTGAATCTAGACAGGAGAATGATGGGCCAATTTAGGAGCACTCTAAATAGATGCATCCTAAAGGAGTTCAAGCTACAAAACAGGAAGTTTACCTAGAGTAATGAGCGGGAAGCACCAACCCTTGAAAGGATTGATAGAGTTTTTTGTACTGTAGATGACGACATCCTGTTCTCAAATCATATGCTTCAGGCTCCTTCCACATCCTGCTCAGACCATTGTTCTCTGTTACTTGCCTCCACCGTTAGCCTACCAAAGAGGGTAATTTTTCGTTTCAAGAATTTCTAGGTTCGCATTCCAAGGTTCATGGAGGTGTTGCAGCAGGGTTGTGAAAGCCCGTAGATGTCGCCTAGAGGAGTGGTGAATAGGCGTTTCCAAAAATTTCTTGAATTGCAGCAATTAAATTCAATAGGGCCTGGAGCTTCCTGGCAAGAACCCCGAAACTTCCTGACAACTAATGTTGTCCATCACTTTCGGTGTTCTAGCACTTTGAGGCCAAAGTCTCGATTCTCAGGGAACCCCAAGACTTGCCCAAGTGCAGGAGATGAAGTAAATCAATAGGAAACAAAATAACATAAGAAATGGCACAAATCATACACAAGTGAGACAAGAGATTTTTTGCCGAAGTTCGGATTACAAGAATCCTACTCTCTGTTGAGAAACTCTGAAGAGCTGGTTCTCGATTAACCCCTTGCCTCACCAAGTAAAACCCTAGGAGGAAGTCCCCGGTTTTCAATCCAACATCCCTAGGTCCTTCACTAAGATTCAAGTGACCACAAAGATCCCCAACTTGAATCCCTAGTGTACACCACGAATGAGGATTGCTCTACTGAGACAACCTCCGAAGGCTCAGCTTGGATTTTCACTCAAATTACCTCATTTCCTTGCGGACACGAGGAAGTCCTTCACAAACTTTCCCGGGCAAACCACACACTCTTGGATGCTCGAGGGTGACGTCTATCCATCTAGGAGGTTCGCTCCAAGAGTAACAAGCACCAAACAGCTGCCCACGAAGATCTTCAAGTGCTCAAGTCATCCTAACTCTCTCAACATCACCAAACCACACTACCAGCTTTAAATCTCACTCAATCTTTCTTGGGGAGCTCAAGAACAAGGTGGAAGGAGCAAGAACACCATAAGAGAAGTTAGGGGACAGAAAAAACGAATGTTGAATTGCCAAAAGTGAGCTGTGGGGGGGTGTGGGGGATATATAGGTTTGCAATGGCGTCATGTAGCTGTTACTCATATTTTGAACTGGAAAGGTGTAACGTCCCGCCTCCACGAGGCCGGACCCGCTTACATCTAGCAGCTTAAATAGGACATAGACTGCCCTCACAAACCAACACCAGTCTTTTCTGCGCACTTTGTGCTCACTCGTGCGCACCTGGAAATGACTTCCCGGTTGGTCACCCATCCCTAGATTTCTCCAGGCCAAGCACGCTTAATTTTAGAGTTCTTTGGAGATGGGCTTCCGAAAAAAAAGTTACAACTTGTTAGCATGAGTATCCTATCAATCCTATTATACCTTGGCCGGGGTGTTACATCCTCACCCCCTTAAGAGATCCGACATCCTCGTCGATCAACCCCAAGCCAGGAACTCCCTCTCTTGGCCACGTCCATGTGTCCAGTGCCAGCGCATGTGACCACACCAGGTCCACACCAGCCATGCACACCATGCCTGCGCAATTGCGACACATGCGCCCGTGAAACCACGAGAGTCGGCTCTGATACCATATCCCCTCACAAACCAACATCAGTCTTTTCTGCGCACTTTGTCCTCACTCTCCTCACTCGTGCGCACCCGGAAAGGACTTCCCGGTCGATCACCCATCCCTAGATTTCTCCAGGCCAAGAACGCTTAACTTTAGAGTTCTTTGGAGATGGGCTTGCGGAAAAGAAGTTGCAAGTTGTTAACATGAGTATCTTATCAATCCTATTATGCCTTGGGCCGGGGTGTTACAAAAGGTGCCAAGAGGTTTCAGGCCAGAGTGCCAGGAACTTTCAGCCAACACTTAGGATTTGGGCTAAGATGCGGTGCCAGGAGGTTCCGGGCCAAGGTGCCAGGAACTTCCGGCCCACCCTTGTTGTTTTACCCTGAGCCCGTGCAAATGTTGTGCAAAAGAGTCTCTCTTCTATAAATTTTGACTTTAAGCACTTGTAGCATCTTAGGCAACCATTTGGAACTCCTCTTTATAGTACGGCTTTCCTATACTCAAGATCAAAATGCAAAAGAAATTTAAATAAATCTCTGAATCCTTTCGCCGCTTTGCATTTGATGTTGGGGGGTCTCCAAGCATACCTAAGCACATTGAGACTAATTGGCTGCACTTATCTCAATAAAATTATTAGTCCCTTAACCGTTTTGTTATTAATCACCAAAACCCACTTAGGGGGGCTAGATGCACTTTTAGACATATCGTTGCACACATCTGTCGGGTATCCAGTAACAAAACTCAGCCATAAATTAACAGCCATGGCAAAGGCCCTTCGGAAGTGGAGTGGGAAATTGTTCGGTGAGATCACATTACAGTTCCACGTGTCACAGGAGGTGATCCTTAGGTTGGACACAACCCAGGAGATTAGGACCCTTACCGCTGATGAGCACTTGCTTAGGAAAGATCTCAAGATAAGGATTTGTTGACCCCTGATTTTGGAAATCGAAAATCTTATGTGTTTATCCGTACCAATCCCTAGATCAATAGTTAGTACACACACACATAGCTGAGTCACAACATATTACGGATGAATTCAGGCTAAGGGAGCTAAGTGCTTACATTAGGGCCAGGCAGGCCAACAACTATCAGAGAACAACAGCGGAAGACAAAACCCTAAAAAGGCCCGGTTGATATGCCACAAGCAGTCGACTGGGGAGCGAGACCAAGAACGGGACCGCACTCCAATCATCTTGTTAGGTACGCAAGCGTACTAACAAGGGCATCTCTTCAAGCACTCTGCTAAAAGATATATATAGAGCAACAATGAGTACAAAAGCACTCAGCAAGCCACCACACAAAAATGCATACGATAGAGGGTATTTCAAGAAATGGCTTTCGGTCCTTTTCGCGAAAATCAAGTTTTTGTAAATCTTTTCACAAGCCTAAGACCTAGCATACACTGATCAAATTTTAATACCATAGTTCATTAATCAACGACGGTTCTGTCCACCATCTATTGTGATTCCAACGATAGCTTCCCGCCATTGTGTCGTCATGGTTTTCTGGGGTCTACCCCTTCTCGCCTCCCAAGAAGTGGATCCACCAGCGTAAAAATCATCATGCAATGTCCCCTCCCAATCAGTTTAAGAATTTAGAGTCCAGCCAAGTGTAATACATGTCCCGGTGCTCAATAATCACGAACACGACTATTTGAATAGATTTGATTTACTCACACTGCAGTGGATGTACACTTTACCCATACTCCGTGACTTGCCCAACACATGAGCCGAAGTCCCAACGAATGAGACGCGTCACGGCAAAGCATTTTAATAACCCCACATTGGCAGTACCCGCTCCATGAACTTGCATCCTCATGCACTCTAGGCGTACACGGTTTCTAGCAGTGAGAGGAGTTCTGGCGCTCCCAGGGAGGGAAAACTTACACATGCATTAAGTTATAATTAAGTTTAGGTTTACACATGGCGGTCCTACCGATGGCGACTCCACCGTAGGCCCCTGCCTCTCATACACATCAAGAAGACCACTATGCATGGATACTGTCTCCGCTCGGCCATTTACTCCGCTAAGTCTATGCCCATTCGAGAAGTACGGTTGTACGGGGGTCATTTCATGCTTAGCTTCATGACTCGGTCCTTAATTGACCAGGGACGGCACTAGTCTTTATCGGACACCACCCAAGTCATCCAGCCGCCCTAGTCTAAAACAGTTGTTTAGTTTTATTTCTCCTTTCGCAAACCATGTCATCAATGTCATGGCAATGTGACGCTCCTGTCTCCACATGCCGTATATCAATTACCTTCCCTAAGGTAATTGCCCAAGCATATAGCATTTAATAAATATGAGAATGCATGAATCTAAATTAGCATTATTAAGAATTTGTCATAAACGACTAGGGATTCACACGCATTTATGGGTACAAGGAAATAAGGTAAACAATAGTCAACGGCATGGCATAATAACAAGTAGGATGTTCACCATCGCATGCAATTTTATTTGTAAACAAAGTAAGTTCGCGATTGGGATCAATATGTTCAAGGATTAGTGATGACTTGCCTGCTCAAGATAGTCCTTACTCTATAATCTTGATCAACCTTCACCTCCGGGAAGCTGCACACGTTGCCTCACGACTAATCGATACACCAATACTATAATACGCGAGAAAAACCAATATTCAACCAACAATCAAACATGCGCAAACAAATATAAATGTTGGAGCCGTACCTAGGGCTGCTCATACTACTCGTGCTTCTATCTAAATACAATGGTCATAGTATAAACATCGGATCAATGAATCATTTCGGTGAATTATTTGATTATTTTATCAATAGAGCCATTATTTTAATTATGGATAGATTTTACCCGACATTATAAAAGGTTAATAATTATCCAAGCTCTATATGTTAGATCTGTTGATGAGGACATCGCTAGTAATGTCAAAGCTAGTAATGAGACTTCAATAACAGGACCAATAACAAGAGCACGAGCCAAGAAACTACAATCTCAGGTGAACCTGCTCCTTAATGAATATGTCATTAATTTTAATGAGAATTTTATACTACCTAAAAACAATGTTTTACTTGTGCTCAGGTTTGAAGAGTCAGCGATGGATGGAGATCAAGGATATGTGGCCGTCATCCAAGGAAGCATAAGTCCACATCATGAACAATGATCAGCCCATAAATAGTGCTTGCGGCCGTGAACAGTACCGTACGGCCCATGAACAGTACCCGTGCTACGGTGCGCGTGAATAGTACCACATGGGGAGTTTAGTGTTGAATAGCCTTGGGCTGAGACTATATATTGAGGGGTAGACTCCCATTGTAAAGGGAACCACTTTTGATATTAAAAATACTCTTGTTCTTTCTGTTGTCCAAACAACATTGAAGGAATTGAGAGTTAGTCAAAAATCAAGATCGTTCAACCTTTCCGCTGGGAATTGGGAGCGCGATAGAACTTCATCTGGTGGTCGTGAAGTTCAACACGTGTGATTGGGCGAATTATAGAGTGCTAACTCTTGCATTGGCAACGGGGGATCACTACGATTCATCAGTTCCACGTGAGTATCTTGATCCTACGTCGAGAAGATCGGGCGACCCCGTATCATCTGTGAGGTTGTTATTATTAGATGTGCAGATTGTCTTATTACATAATTTTACAATGAATAATTCTAATTCACAGTTGGGCTATTATTATATGAGGTCAAGATTTATAACCAGTATTTACCAAACATATATGTTTGACATATACTCCTTAGTCTAGTACATGGAATAAATCAGGTTACTATTCTACTGTATGGGTAAAATGGGGTATATTGTACCAGTTAAATAGGCGTGCTATATATGTGAGTCCAAGGAATGTGTTAGTAGGGAAATCATGTATTGAACAATGTGCAAATCACAACAAGCTATACAATACAGGTGATCTAAGTGGATTCGATGAGTTGGTACTATTTATTAACTTAAGGGTTGATTACCAAATCTAAACATATACTATGGTATAGGGAACGTAGTTAATTAACTTCGTGTAGGTGATTTAGTCAAGCTAGCTCTGATATTATCTCTTGTAAACAAACCATGGTTTTAACTGTGAGTATCCCTATTTTAGTTGCAACACTGATAAGGTTAAACTTCACGTAAATAATTTATAAGTCATGGATGTAATCATATATGGACGTATATTAATAAATGGCACTAGTATTTCTTTATGCTTCAATCAATTCGAAACAATGCTTATAATTAGTTTACATGGGTTTTACAGTGACAAAGCATGTTAAAAACAATTATCCTCAGACTTACCCTACTGTATAATATTAATTCTATTTATTAGCACATTTTTAAGTTAACCATTATTCATTACTTGGATAGTAATTTTTTTATAAATATAAATATATTTTATTAAATAGTGAATTATATACTTGTTGGCGCAGAATTTGGACCCGTCCAGCAACAAAACGGGTTCCGCGTTACCACGACGGCCTGGGAGATCTGCTTAACTCCAGTGCAGGTCCAAATTGGCTTGCCTAGTCGTGCGCAGAGCGTGCCAGTTGATTTGATCTGCAATCAACAAGAAACAAGTAAACCATATCAGAAAACAATGGTCGATCGGCCGATAAGCCAATGTCACATTGTTATAGCCCAGCCGATAGGGCAAAGCTGTATTGGCTTACTCAAGATAATAAGTAAATTGAAACAGATCTAATCTCATCGGCCTATTTTAACATGTCTAAGGCAAGTTACTAGAAGCAGCCGATGAGGATTTCATGAAGATAAAGACACTAGCTATTACCCTAGTGCAAACTTATACAAGCCAATCGGCCAATATAAATGCACCAATCACAAAGACATCTTGAAGACATCCTGCAACCGATACGTTTATATTCGTCGATTCACATGTATAAGTGGCAAACACATGCAAAAACATAGATAATCACATGCATTAGGTAAGACCGGCTGAAACCCCGGCGCTATCCTTAATTACAACCGAAAGCAGGCTTCGTGTCAGATCTCGAAACAGGACTAAGGTCGATAGCAACTCAAAGTGTGAATCGAGACTTAGCACAAAGAAAATCAAGCCGTCGATTGCTTTTGGGGATGGTAAATGCCTTAGATAACCTAAACAAGTGAACCAATTCAATCATCGTCGGCAATAAACCCTAAAACGAGTTAACCGCTGGCGAGATGGAATTAGCAAACCACATCCAGGTTAGCTAAAACACGATAAACGACGATCACATCAGCAGGGCTTAACGTGTCTAAAGCGACACGCTAGCCCCGACGATGCAAATCGTCGGGTACGAGTTCTTACTTTGCTCTAAGGAAGCAAGAACTCGTCAAGAGTCGACCTCTTACGAGGGTTGGCGATGCGCCGAAAGTAGATTGATTTGATTGTGTGATTGATTGAGAGAGATTCTATGTACAAACTATCGGAATATTTATACCCGAGGTTACAACAAAACCCTTGTAGGGCACGATCTTATCTACAACTAACAAACAAGTCCTTGCGACAGACTTAAGTCACAGATTAGATCCAAACTACTTAATTTACAAGATATAATTGCCTAAAACCGAGCTTTATCTCTATTTGGCAACTTCCTTGAAGCTTATTTAGAGCCCAGACCAAGCCCACATTGACGCTGTCAACTTACAACCCGTATCGGCCCACGACCAAACCAAATCCGTATCGGCCGATACGCTCTTTATAGCAACACCTCCCCAGTCCGATACGGTTACCGGGTCCGATACGAAGCCTGATCCGACTCCAACTCAATCCTTCCTCTCTGCTTCGGTTTCCTCTTTTCTCTCCAAGTCGATTACCAAAATCCGTCGTTAACACATGCCCCCCAATTCCGCTTCATTATATAATGTAGCGGAATTAGCTCCAAGGAACCTATCGACTTCTTTGCTAGGTCTAATCTGAAAACCGCGCAGATCCAGATTCGAATCCTTCCGCCGCCGATTCAACAAACCCTTCGTGCTCTACTCCGGCGACCCCTCAGCGTCTCGTCGACATCGACCCTCTCCCCAGCAACCCCTTCAACGACAACAATGGCTTCCGCCCCATTCTACGCCTCTGAGATCCCTGCGGTAAGTCGATTCCTTCAAAGTCCGCATTATTACCTTTTCCGTCGATTTCTCCAAGTTAAGGTTTTTACTCTCTGCCCCCCGGGTCTTATACCTTCATCGCCATTCTCATGATTTAGGTCTTCAAGAACCAAATCTTAATCCCCACCGATGACAAATCTCACCGCTTTCTGCTAGGCCCCATGGGCAACTGTGACCCGACTTGGCTAATCAACGCCGAGACTGACAGAATCCCCTTCAGGCAAGCCAAGCCCACTGTTTCTGCATGGAAACATACCTTCAGGTCGTGGCCGCCGAAGTTGAACGGATACAGAACCTGGCATAAAAGGATTGCTGCCACCAAGCAAGTCCACTGGGACGAGATCGGGATCGGCCAATGCATAACTCTATCCCTGGCCGATACCAAGAAGAATGAGCCACTCATGTCGGCTGCTAGCTACTTCTGGTCCAGTACCTTGAATGCCTTCGTGTTCAAGCAGGGTCCGATGACCCCCACCCTTGTAGATGTCAAGATACTAACAGGACTAGATATCGACTCTGAGATCAATCCCTTCAGCCTCCTGACAAACAGCAGCCACAAGTTGAAGACCAAGAAAATTGGAGGCTGGTCTGGATACATTTCTGAACACATAGAACAAGGATCGGTCTCAGAGCGAGAACATGTAGCCTTCCTGACATTGTGGTTGGAGAGATTTGTTTTTTGTGGATCGACCTGCGGCCCCACTACAAACTGTCAACACTTAGCTCAGGCTTTGGTCGACAAGAGACAAATCCCCTTGGGCCGATACCTTTTGGGAGCTGTATATCGGCTACTCCATATCGCCACGCAAGATTTGATGCTAAAACAGACCGTGGCACATGGAGGACCATGGTGGTTCATTCAACTCTGGCCAACCATTCACACTAACACCATGGTTGATCGGCCACCTCTATCGGATTCACGTTTCCCATCGAAATATGCCGATCACGAAGATCCCAGGAGCAGACAATGCATGTCCTATGGGGAAGCAGCCTCCGTCTATCCAGGTGCAGACCAATCGGCCGAAGACATGTCCACATGGTTCATTCGTTTCTTCACCGGCCCTCCATCAGCCAGGATGGACATGTTTGTCTATACATCGGACCGAGATTTGGAACTCCCTGACGACCTCCAGCTGAGTTTGATAAATGATGACATGGAGTCACGGGAATTATTCATGATCGGCCTCACTCCGTGCCTGCTCCCAGTAGGCATCTTTCAGGGAAGAAGCACCAGCCTGTCCTATGAGTTTTACAACCCAATGACAGCTGCTAGGCAATGCGGGCTCGGGCAACTCCCCATCAGTCTGCACCTTCATAACCTCCTAGAGAGCAGAGGCACTATTCCATCAGCACTGATCATGAGCAAAGCGCTGGAAATTGAGCTCCCGAATCTTGGCGACTGCGATCAATTGCATTTGAACGCCTTTGTTCATATCAACTTCCAAACCTGGTGGCAAGAGTGGGCCGCTCACATTTTTCATCAATCGGCCAGGTTTTATGTGACGGAGCTCATCCAAGGCATCAGCCCTCAAGTTCCAGACGAGCCGATTCTATCTGTGAGCAACAGTGGACGGAAGATCTTCTACGCTCAAGCCATAGCTCCATCAGGGTCAACCATCCTGGAATCCATCATCGGCCTCACTGCCCCAAAAGTGGCGTCGCTTCTCCAAGGTCCGATGCATAAAGAAAACCCCAAGAGGAAAGCGCCGGCCAAAAGCAAATCGCAGAAAGCCAGCAAGAAGGCTAAAACCGATGACTAGGCCGATGCCGAAGAGCTAGACCCCTCCTTGGAAGAATTCCTTGATGAACAAATGATGGAGGAGGAAGTTGATGCGGCAGCGGCCGATGCTCATGAAGAAGAAGACCCATCGGCCGAAACCACCAAGGAGCCATCGGCCGAAACTGCTGAGATCCCACCGGCCGATGACCAAGATGATGCCCAACAACCAAAAAGGACCAGACACGCAGTTCGCAAGGTCAATAAAATCTCTTCTTTGTGTTTACATAATCTCCTTGTACTGTCATACTTTAACTTCATATCCTTTTCAGGCTGCGGCGTCGTCTGTGTTGAAGGAGAGAACTCAATCAGCCCCTTCGCCAAGAACCAAGAAAGCAACTTTGCAACGGCGCGAACAAGCCAAGGCACGATTGAGGACCCCTTCTCCTTCTCCACCACCCTCTCCGACTGTCTCGGTAAGAGTTGACTTTTTTGCATTATCTTTCTAATCACATAACCCTATTTACCAATTTCCTGCTTTTTCAGCCTAGGGCTCCATCACCTTCACCACATCGGCCAACCCCCTCGCCTACTGCCTCAACATAGCAAAGGGAGGCCGATGCAAGCACCATCGATGCTCCAACACAGGTAACCACGATTACCCTGATCCCCTTTCTGCCGATTCCTGATTAACGAGGCTAACCTCGACCCATAATGATATTTGCAGAACCTAGCCGATATGTTCTCCTTTGATATCGGCCAGTTTCTTGATGATGAAGACAAGGAGCTACCCAGCACAGCCAGGGCACCAATCTCTGATGATCTGAAGAACCGGCTGACCGATATCGCCAATCGGCTGGAGTCCTCGCTGGAGTACTTGGTGGAAGATTGCACCTCCATCAGGGTCAGGGTACAAGAAATTCAAGACGAACTGCCTGAAGACCTGATGGAGGTCCTAACACCGGCCATCTTCTTGGAGCAATACCGATTCAAGCTCAACAAAGCCAAAGAAAGACTCGCAGAGCGACGAGAGCGTGACCACCTGGAATCGGCTTTATCCGCCAGCAAAGCCCAAGTTAACGCTGACAAGACCAAATTGGACGAGCTAGCGGTGGAGTCGATCGTCTTGAAGCACAAACTTGAAGAGCTCCGTCGCCTCGAGGCAGAGCTGGTATCGAAGTTGGAATCGACACGTCGAGAAATCCAAGAAGTCGAAGCCGGAATAGCTGCATCACCTAAAGCCATAGAAGACCAGACGGCAAAGCTCAAGGCATCGGCCAAGTACCTTGCGACCCTAAGCAAATCACTGAAGCCGATCTCAGGGTCGGCGGCCGATGATGCCCAGGCTATAGAAGACGTTGAGCAGATTCGCCGCAAAGCCATTGCCGCTATTGCAGATTTCATAGGGTGATGTAGCGTATTTTGTCCTCGTACTGTGTAAATATGAACCTTATCGGCCATGTAGCCGAATTTGCTCCAAAAATTCCAGTCTAAATATTACTTCTGAAATCCTTTTTGCAAACAAATATCCCTTTACTGTAACCAACCTCATCGGCTAGGAAGCCGAAGTCGATCTTACTCTGAAGAAGAAAATTCCTTGAAAAATTCCGCGCTTGTATATATATAGATGCCCCCCAAATTTTAGAAGATGAGGGCTCATGTTGTAAAATTTGAACTAAAGGCGATAGTATGTATCGGCCATCTAAAGACGATGCATAACACATCGGCTGTAATCATAAATCGGCTGGAGGGCCGATCATGAGTCGATCCAGATGCTAGGATAATATTTCTTCAAGTACTTGCCATTAAGAGCTCGTCCATAAATCTCGCCATCCAACCCCTTGAGCAAATAAGCATTGCGAGGAACACAGCGATGAATTTGAAAAGGACCTTCCCAATTAGGTGACCACTTGCCGAATTTATTATCTCTGGAACCAATCGGCATTATTAATTTCCATACAAGATCCCCTTCTTCAAACGACTTGGCGACAACTTTTTTGTTGTAATGACAGGCCACCCTATCTTTATCACGTTTGATCTTCTCAAGGGCCCGTAATCAGACATGCGCCAAATCGTCTAACTCATCCACCATAAGATTATGGTACTCATCGGCTGTCAAGTCGTCTTGCAAAGCAATCCTTCTTGAGCCGATGTTGGTTTCCCACGGCAGCACCGCTTCATGTCCATAAACCAACTGATACGGAGGCACTTGAATTGCACCATGGCAAGCCATCCGATACGCCCAAAGGGAATCGGCCAGCGTTGTGTGCCATTGCCTCGGCTGTTCGTCGATTTTTCTCTTGATTAACTTGATTAAAGTCTTATTAGAAGCCTCTGCCTGTCCATTAGCTTGCGCGTAGTAGGGAGAAGAATTTAATAATTTAATGCCCATGCTATCGGCAAACTGGACAAACTCATCGGACACGAAGATTGATCCTTGATCGGTGGTTATCATCTGAGGTAACTCAAACCGATATATAATATATTCCTTGACAAACTGAATTGCATCTTTGGAATCAACCTTCTTAAGAGGAACGGCCTCAACCCACTTTGTGAAGTAATCGGTAGCCACCAAGATATATTTGTGTCCCTTGCTCGATGGCGGGTTAATCTGGCCGATCATATCTATTCCCCATCCACGAAACGGCCACGGCTTTATGATTGGATGCATAGCCGATGCCGGTGCTCTTTGAATTGCTCCAAACTTCTGACAATCCTGACATCCTTTATAATATTTGAAACAATCCTCTAGCATGGTTGGCCAAAAATACCCAATGCGTTTCAACAGCCATCTCATTTTATGGGCCGATTGATGTGTTCCACAAATCCCTTCATGGACCTCGCTCATAACGATTTTGGCCTCCTCAGGACCTAGGCATTTGAGCAGGACACCATCAATCGTCCGATGGTATAAATATAATTCATGGCCCTCTGATACGTAGCTCCAGCATTCTTCAAACCGAATGTCATGACAACCCATTCATATAGGCCGATTGCCCCTGGGCATCGGAAGACTGTTTTGTGAACATCTTCTTCGGCCATGAAAATTTGGTTGTAGCCTGTGTTCCCATCCATGAAACTTATAACCTTGTGTCCGGACGCGGCATCGACCAGCAAGTCGGCCAGAGGCATAGGGTACTCGTCTTTCGGTGTTGCTTTGTTCAAGTCTCTGAAGTCAATACATACCCTAAGCTTGCCATTTTTCTTCACTACTGGAACTATGTTGGAGACCCATTCTGCGTATCGGCAAGGTCTGATGAAGTTGGCATCGTAAAGTCGTGTGATCTCTGTCTTGATAGCTTCATGCATATCGGCCTTGAATCTCCTAGGAGCTTGTTTAAACGGCCGATAGCCTGGTTTGATTGGTAGCCAATGTTCTACAATCGATCGGCTTAATCCTGGCATTTCATGATATTCCCATGCAAAACAATCCATGAATTCTTTTAACAGATTTATAAGATTACTCTTGTATTCCTTTGGCAAGTTAGCACTTATGTACGTCGGCCTAGGCTTATTACCTATCCCTATATCAATCTCTTCAAGTTCATCGGCCGACGCAAAACCGTGTCCCAACTTGCCATCTAGCTCGTCCACCGCATCATCTGTGTAGGGACTAGCTTGCTCATCTTCAACGGCGGACAGTGCTTCTCTGCTAAAGTAACTGTTTGTCTTGATCTTCGATCGTCTCGATGTCGCAGTCAGTTACTTTGAGGAAATCAGCGTCCCAGACTCGTCCGGACAAGCAGTCGATTCCCTCCATCTCCCATACTGCGAGATCGGCATTGGCCACGTCTACTGTCCGATCGGCCTGCACGATCTCAACTTGGTCCCCTTGCCATTGCATGAGGCATTGGTGCATTGTTGAAGGGACGCAACAGTTTGCGTGGATCCAATCCCGTCCCAACAACAAGCTGTAGGAACCCTTTCCATCGAAGACGAAGAAGGTAGTGGGTATTGTTTTGCTGCCTACGGTGAGTTCCACGTTTAGTACCCCCTTCGCTTCGGACGCGTTGCCACCGAAGTCCTTTAATACCATGTTGGTCTTGATAAGATCTTCAGGTACCTTCCCGAGCTTCCTGAAGGTTGTGTATGGCATTAAATTGACCGCCGCGCCGCCATCGACCAGCATCTTCGTCATCGGCCACCCATTGATGAATCCCTTGATGTATAACGGCCGCAAGTGTCTGTAGCTGGCGTCACCTGGCTTGTCGAAGATGGCTTGATCTGGTGACAACTGTAGCCTAGCCGAAGATTGTTCATCGTCGGCCACTGCTTCATCGGCCGCCTGCACGCTGTACTCTGCTGGCAGTATAAAAACCATGTTAACAGGCGCCGATGTCGCTCGTTTACCTTTTGAAGCCGCAGAGGCCCGGGCTGTATTGGAGGTACCCTCATCGGCCGTGACCACCGTGGATTTTATCCTCCACTCTTTCTTGGTCTTGGCCGGCCGATGGGTTATTGCCGCCTGTTGCTCTTGGGTTTGCTCTTTCCTCCTTAGCCTCTGAACCCGCCGTTTTTGTGTCTTAGTGAATACATCGCTTGGGCACCATTCAGGGTTCTGGACCTGTTCCTCGGCTTCGGTCTGTTGGTCTTGGTGCATCGGCCCTAACCTCTCATGAACAGATTTCCTTTGCTTGGCCGGCCGATGCGCTTGCATGCTTGAGCTGCCCTGATAAGAATCTTCTGCACCATTGCATGCAGGGCACTCCTGGATAGATGGCAACCTCATTCCCTCATTCCAGCAGAACCGGAAAAACTCACACTCTCAATGCGGGTCGTAGGAGTTGTCTTGATCGGCGTAGCCTTGAACTTGTTCTTCCTGCCGCCGCTGGTATTTTCTAATCAGGCCCTCAGAGGTCTGATAAGGTCGCTTGTCGGTCCGATGGGCACTGCCATCGGCCTTGTCCACCCGCACCATGTTGACTGGGAACGGGTGTCCTTCGATCTTCATCGGCTGCTTGGCATTATCGATTTTAATCCTGCCTTGCTCGATGGCCGATTGGATCTGTTGTCTGAAGATCTTGCATTCGTTTGTATGGTGTGAATAAGAATTGTGCCACTTGCAATATCTCCGTTTCATGATCTCTTCGGCCGATGGCAATATATGACCCACTGGCAACTGGATTTGCTTTTCTTGCAACAATAGATCAAATATCTTATCGGCCTTGTTGATGTCGAAGTAATATTTATCTTCCTTGTCGCCCTTCTTGGCCCATTGGCAAGTTGTCGGCTTTCTCATCCGGGCCCATTCGGCCAGGTCGACATCAACATCTTCCTCGTCGTCGTCATCGGAGGCATATTGATAAACTGTGTTGATTTTCTTTGCGAACTTCTTTGCCTCCTGGAATCGCTGCTCGTGGGCCGATACTCGTTGCGCCAGCTGAGCTAGGCTGTCAAATTCCTACGAGGAGAACCTCTCGCGTATCGGCCCTAGCAATCCCTGAAATGCCAAGTCGGCCAACTGGGAATCGGTCAAACTGAGGCTATAACACCTGTTTCGTATGTCTCTAAATCTCTGGATATACTCTGGGACCGATTCATCCACTCGTTGCCTGATGGCAGTTAGATCGGACAGTTTCATCTCTTGTACGCCATTGTAGAAATACCTGTGAAACTGTTTCTCCAGATCTATCCATCCTCTGCTGGAATTGCAGGGAAAAGATGAAAACCACGTGAATGCAGACCCTGATAAGGATAGAGGGAAAAACCTCACCCTCAACGCCTCGACAGCCGATGCCTCCCCGCACTGTGCTAGGAATCGACTGACGTGCTCGTACGTCGAGACGTTGTCCTGCCCCGAAAACTTTGAAAAGTCTGGGATCTTGTATCGGCCTGGCAATGGCACTCTGTCAAATTCCTCAGGATACGGGTGCCGATACACTGTAGAGTTTTTCTTGGGCTTCAAGCCGAACTGATCTCGCATCACTTCAGCTATCATATCGGCCCAGTATCCTGCGGGCCGATGTGGGAGGTCTTGCTGATATGATTGCTGCAAGCCCTCTGCTTGATACTGCCTGGGGGAGTACGGCTGGTAGTGGTGATCAAGGTTTTGCGCGCCGTACTGCCCTGCGGTGTGCTGCTGGTAGCCTTGTGGCACATTGTATGCAGCTTGAGGTGGAGGATTGCTGAACACCGGGGCTTGTGGCTGTCCGGCCGATGGTTGGTGAACCGGAACTTGCTGCACCGGCTCGATCACTGGTTGTTTCCCCTTGGTCCATTGAGCATATTGCTCCTCCGTAATGTGCTGAGGGCTCCCCCCTGTCTGATTTGTGAGGACCAGTGGCAGTGTTGTTGTTGGCTGCGCCGATGGGGTGGCATCGGCGCTGTCGGCTGAGCCGTGCTCAGGTCATTCCTCAGGGTCCGATAGGCAGGGAACTTATTTTCTGGTAAGAAAATCGGTCCCTGAGGCTTGTACTGGTGAATCGACCCATCTAGGATCGATTTGACCGTATTGGTCAATGTGTTCACCAGGATCCCCGATTGGTTGACTAGCGCAGAATGAACTGCGGAGTCAATCCTATCTTGCAACGTCGGCGCTGCAGTATCTTCAGTCTTGACGGTGTGGTCGTACGCCGCCGCCGACGTGCCAGCTCCATCTCCAGGACTCGGCATAACTACCTTGGATTTTTGGATCAAGGTACCTTGCCGAGTCCTAGAATATGTTTGCAGGTACATATTCTGGAACTGCTCGACCAGACTTTCCATCTCAGCCTTCTGCTCTGCATTGAGCTGGTCGGCGATCACAGGGACGATGTTCTCCTCGGAAATCTCGACCTGCTTCGACATCTTGAGGAGATTTGTTTCTGTTGCAGAGTTTGCGTTCTTGGTCTCACTGGAAGTGAAGTTGAAAATAGAGGTCCCACCGGGCGTGCCAAAAGCGTGTTGGCGCAGAATTTGGACCCGTCCAGCAACAAAACGGGTTCCGCGTTACCACGGCGGCCTGGGAGATCTGCTTAACTCCAGTGCAGGTCCAAATTGGCTTGCCTAGTCGTGCGCAAAGCGTGCCAGTTGATTTGATCTGCAATCAACAAGAAACAAGTAAACCATATCAGAAAACAATGGTCGATCGGCCGATAAGCCGATGTCACATTGTTATAGCCTAGCCGATAGGGCAAAGCTGTATTGGCTTACTCAAGATAATAAGTAAATTGAAACAGATCTAATCTCATCGGCCTATTTTAACATGTCTAAGGCAAGTTACTAGAAGCAGCCGATGAGGATTTCATGAAGATAAAGACACTAGCTATTACCCTAGTGCAAACTTATACAAGCCAATCGGCCAATATAAATGCACCAATCACAAAGACATCTTGAAGATATCCTGCAACCGATACGTTTATATTCGTCGATCCACATGTATAAGTGGCAAACACATGCAAAAACATAGATAATCACATGCATTAGGTAAGACCGGCTGAAACCCCGGCGCTATCCTTAATTACAACCGAAAGCAGGCTTCGTGTCAGATCTCGAAACAGGACTAAGGTCGATAGCAACTCAAAGTGTGAATCGAGACTTAGCACAAAGAAAATCAAGCCGTCGATTGCTTTTGGGGATGGTAAATGCCTTAGATAACCTAAACAAGTGAACCAATTCAATCATCGTCGGCAATAAACCCTAAAACGAGTTAACCGCTGGCGAGATGGAATTAGCAAACCACATCCAGGTTAGCTAAAACACGATAAACGACGATCACATCATCAGGGCTTAACGTGTCTAAAGCGACACGCTAGCCCCGACGATGCAAATCGTCGGGTACGAGTTCTTACCTTGCTCTAAGGAAGCAAGAACTCGTCAAGAGTCGACCTCTTACGAGGGTTGGCGATGCGCCGAAAGTAGATTGATTTGATTGTGTGATTGATTGAGAGAGATTCTATGTACAAACTATCGGAATATTTATACCCGAGGTTACAACAGAACCCTTGTAGGGCACGATCTTATCTACAACTAACAAACAAGTCCTTGCGACAGACTTAAGCCACAGATTAGATCCAAACTACTTAATTTACAAGATACAATTGCCTAAAACCGAGCTTTATCTCTATTTGGCAACTTCCTTGAAGCTTATTTAGAGCCCAGACCAAGCCCACATTGACGCTGTCAACTTACAACCCGTATCGGCCCACGACCAAACCAAATCCGTATCGGCCGATACGTTCTTTATAGCAACACCTCCCCAGTCCGATACGGTTACCGGGTCCGATACGAAGCCTGATCCGACTCCAACTCAATCACTCCTCTCTGCTTCGGTTTCCTCTTTTCTCTCCAAGTCGATTACCAAAATCCGTCGTTAACAATACTATTGGAAAGTTCATGAATTTAGATGAATTTAGGTTCAAGTCTCACTCAAATCGGAGTTAAAATGAATAAGTTATGATTGTTCAAAGATTCAAATTTGAATTAATTTAAGAAATTATAAAAATATACTGTTTATAATTCATTTATTTTTAATCTGAATGAGATACTCCGAATATTTAATACTTAAATAAATCGCCAACTAAGTAGGTAACCGCAATTTATTAAATGGGAATTTTCAAAAATGGCTGACGATTAATCCGATTAATATATATATATAACTTAATAAATAAATATCTAAATAAATAGCTAAATAAATAACTCATTGAATAAATAACCAATTAGGTAATTAATCCTAATTAAGTGAATAATCTCAATTTACTAAATAATCCAGATTTATTTTCTAGAAGTTTCCAAAATAATCGACGATGGATTTACCGATTAACACATATGCATATATATCTATATGTGTAAATTAAATTTTCCCTGTTTCGTAATTCTTATTTTTCTTTTATTTTCTTTTCCTTTTTTCCCTTTTTTTCCTCACTTCTTTTCTTCCTCTCCCCTTCCTGCTTCCTCTCTCTCTCCTGCCTCCCTCCTTCTCTCGGCCTCTCTTTCTTTTCTCTGTCTCTCTCTCTCTGGCTCATGCGGCGGCGGCACAGCGGAAGGAGGAGGAGAGGGGGGAGGCTTACCGACGGCGGCGTCGGCGAGGGCGGCGCAAGGCAGCGGCGGCGGCGCTCGGCGTGGCGACGATGGCGGCCGCGAGGAGAAGAGGAGGAGAGGGGAAATAGGGAGGGGTGGTGTGGGGAGGAAGGGAGGAGAAGGGGGGCTTTTATAGGCAGCGTGGGGAGGACGACGACGTCGGCCGACGCGGCAGACGAGGCGCGGCGGCGCGGGGCTCAAGGCGGTGTGGCGAGCGACGGCGATGCGACGGCACGCGGCGGCGTGGGGCGCGAGGACGGGGGAACGGCGACGCGACGCGCGCGACGGAGGGGAGCGGCGGCGCGGGGCTCAAGGCGGCAGGGGGTGGCGTGGGGCGCGAGGCGCCGGACGGCGATGCGACGGCGCGGCAGGGCGGGTGGCAGAGGTCTCGGTCGAACAGCTGAGGGGCAATGAATAGTGACGATTTCTAATTTTGACGATTTTGATTGATTTTCAATTTAAAATTCGTCCAAAAATTCAAATTTCCACACAATTGGACTTTGCTCAATATTTGTATCATTTCACCCTAAAAATTTTACCCAAGATTTTATTTCACCCCTATTTATATATATATATATATATATATATATATATATATATATATATATATATATATATATATACATATATATCTATGTGTAATTAATTATATATATATATAATTCCCTATTTAAATTTATATTACCCAAATAAATTCATGACATTTATATAGAATGTTTTCTTTACTACAATTTTGCCCAAAACTTTATTTTAATTTATTTTTCTTAATTGTTCATTTAGCCGATTTTCCTTTTTAGGGTTTAGGGAGAAATTTAAATAGGAAAAAAAGGAGAGTTTAATCCGTAAATTTTCTAGGCAACCAAATTTAATATTTAGTGTCCAAAAGTCTATATTTTACCCAAAAGTTGTGATGGCACCAATATATTTTTATTGCATTATTCAAATGAGGTTAAATCCCAAAATTAATCTACATAATTTAGAGGCTCTTGATATTTCTAAAACTAATCAAAATGTTCTAAGGTGGCCTTTGTTAATGTAATAGCACATTGGTTGACTTATTTGTATAGCAATGTATTTTACATGAAGTGCCAAACCTATTTATTCCATGGAAGTAATTTGAGACTTGGTGTAACATTGATCTAATTATTTAATTAGACACACATATAGACCCATTTCATATATAAAGCTCAATTTATTTACATGACCAATTATTTTATATGAGTGAATTTTATGTCATGAGAGGCTTGATAACGCGTTTGTTTTTTGAATATTAATTATTACTATTCTAGTAGAACGCTCTTTTATATAATGGATCATTATAGTGGTGATTATTTTATGTGCACCTATATTACACGACACCTATCACCGGGTCCAAGTATTTAATATTTGACATGTAGTTTATATTACAGATGTTAATAATTATATTGTACTTGTTTGGCTTTGCTTTCTCCTGCATAAATATTCATGGGGTTAATAACAATAATGTATTCTTGTAAATTATATTTATTTAGATGTGCATCTTTAATTTGATTTTCCATTGTGAAAATTTACAGTTGACCAAGCAATAACAACCATAATAACCAGCATGATGCAAAAGTTTTAAAAAGTTCAAAATTTTAGTGATTTTTATTGTTACGAATTTTCAGGATGTTACAGGATTTTAGGCCTAACAGCGGTCGCAAAGGCAAAGAAGAGGAAAAGATCACGGTTAACATGGCTGAAGGAGGGGGATGCAAACACAAAGTTTTTTCACATACATGCAAACTCAAGGATGAGGAAAAACCACATCCATCGACTGCACACAGCAAACACTATCCTGACCGAACATGAGGAAAAGAGTGAGGCACTTTTCAACCATTTCAACTCAATCATGGGAAGTAAGGAGCAACAGAGTTGCACCTTAAATTGGAAAGCGATGGATTTGCCTCAAGTGAACTCAGACGACTTAGAAAAGCCATTCATAGAGGAGGAAATTTGCGTTGCAATAAAACAAATGCCTGCAGAAAAGGCACCAGGCCTAGATGGTTTTAGTGGCACCTTCTATAAAAGATGTTGGCCACTAATTAAACAGGATATCATGGAGGTCTTCCAGTGTTTGTACAACCTGTCAGGAGGAAACTTTGGAGCCCTTAACAGAGCAGTGATCACGTTGCTCACAAAAAGGAACATCTCCGCGTCGGTCTCTAACTTCTGGCCAGTTAGTCTCATATACAGTGGCAAAGTTGGTGTACAAGGTGTTGGCAATACGGCTCGCCAAACAGTTGGATGGCCTGGTCTCAGTTGCACAAAACGCCTTCATCAGGAAGAGATGCATTCAAGACAATTTCTTGTACGTTTGGAATATAGTAAGAAACTTGAGTGCTAACAGAAAGCCTACTCTTTTCTTTAAACTCGACATCTCTCAAGCTTTCAACTCGGTCTCATGGGAATACTTGCTAGAGCAATGCAAAATATGGGTTTTGGCCCCCGGTGGAGAAACTGGATATGTCTACTATTTGCCTTAGCGACTTTTAAGGTTGCCTTAAATGGTGATCATGGGGAAAGCGTCACACACCGGCGAGGCTTGAGGCAAGGGGATCCCCTATCCCCCTACCTCTTCATTCTGGCAATTGATCCTCTAGAGAAACTTTTACACTAAGCAATAGAGAGTGGTCAGCAAACCATTATTGGAAGTCGTCAAGCCATATTCAGGAACTCCTTGTATGCGTATGACGTGGCTATTTTTCTCAACCCAGCTCGAAACAAAGTCGATGTTCTTATTGGCATTCTTAGGGGTTTTAGCAAGGCAACCGGGCTACACGTCAAACTTGATAAGACCTTGGTGGCACCTATACGATGCTAGAAAATTGATCTTGATGATGTCCTGTGCAACTTTTCTAGATCAAGGGCCAGTTTTCCACTAACATATCTCAGATTACCACTCACTCTTGGCCGCCTGTGCAAGGTACACCTCTAGCCGGTCAACGATAAGATCAAGGGCCATCTATCGGGATGGAAGCCATCATTGTTGTACATCGGAGGGCACCGGATTATGGTGAACTCAGTCCTAAGTTCCATCCTGACATATGTCCTCACGGTACTGAAGCCGCCAAAGCAATCCCTTCAAGAAATTGACAAAGCAAGAAGATGATTCCTATGGGCCGGTAATGATGAGATGCATGGAGGCAAATGCAAGGTAAATTGGCCTAAGGTCTGTTCCTCTATCCATTATGGCAGTCTTGGAGTTCCTAACTTGGAAAATTTTGCTAGAGCCCTACGGCTGAGATGGCTTTGGTATGAATAGAGGGTGCCAAACAAACTCTAGATAAGAACTAAAATACCTTGCGATGAACTTGATAAGGAATTGTTTGCGGCATCAACTAGAGTTCTTATCGATAATGGGCGAAAGGCCAACTTCTGGGAATCCAGCTGGATTGTCGGCCAAAGGCTCAAAAGGCTAGCTCCGAACCTCTACATGCACTCCAAGAGGAAAAACCGCACGGTACAGGATGCCCTGCAACAAGGAAGGTGGATCAATGACATCCGCCACAACCTCACTGTCACCCTTCTTACAGAGCACTTGAAAATCTAGGAGGTCCTAGCACTTGAATGCCCACAACTGACAGAAGGAGTGGAGAACTCAATCACCTGGAGATGGACGACAAATGGGGAATATAGCACAAAGTCTGCCTACCATTTCCAATTCGAGGGAATGATAACTTCGTCGTCGACAAAGTTGTCTTGGAAGGAATGGGCCCCGACGAAATGCAAGATCTTCAGTTTTGCTTGCGATACAAAATCGGGGCCAAACAACTATTTCTGTCAGTTATGCTTCTGAAACCTTGAAACCATCGACCACTTATTTTTCGAATGCCCAATCTCAAAGCAAATCTGGTTTGGCGTGCTTCGGTGGTTACAGCAAGGGCACATCATCCCAAGGTGGAGCACCAATAGAGATCTATTGGACTAGTGGTCACAGAGAACAAGCAATCCAGAAGCAACAAAACACAAAGGGCTCAAATCAGTCTTCTTACTAATTGCTTAGGAAATCTGAAAAGAAATAAATGCGAGAATCTTATCTTCAAATGAAAAGAAGCGACAACCCATCAAATAATCAATCGCATTCAGGACGAGTTGGGTTGTTGTAGCTTGGCTAGCGCAAAGCACATTGCAAGATTGTTGCCATGAGGAGTAAGGAGGACTGACGTGCAACCATGTTTGCAGTCATAAATGTATAATTTTTTCCTTTTCTTTCAGCCTTTGCTATGTATTTAAACCCCTTCTATTAATATAACGCAAAGCAACCTGTTTGACTGTTTGAAAAAAAAAACAGGCAGGATAGGAGTGTGTTTTATACGGAAGAACAAAACTCCTCTTCTAGAGCAATGGCGATATACATAAGTACTAGTCACGTTCAACGAGAGCCATATAGAGCCCAGAGATTCTTCCCTAGTTTTGCCTTTTAACTTTCTATCAAGCAAATAATGCACCTAATTTTGATTTTAAATATAGTTTGTTTTGTCTAAATTATAATTTGCTATGTATGGATAAAGTTAGTGTATGAGTTGTGGACACAGGATTCAAATCACTGTAGTTTTGACTTATGATGCCCATATTTAGGTTCAAGATCAAGATTGAAGTCTACATTGATCAATAATCTGCTGCACCATTTTGGCCGTCGGATAGGGTGAAAACAGATCGGATTCGGACAGATAGTAGTCATACCATATCCTAAACCGTATATTTTAAGAGGATTCGGAGCGGGTGCGAATAGTGTGCGGATGCGAATGTGGAGCGGATTATTTCGGATGTCAGAAATGGTGCGGAGTCGGTGCAAACCTGGTTCGAAAACGGATTAAAATCGTTGGATATTTCATGTATATGTAATCAACACAACATCAACTTAGAAATGCAACGGACAACAACAAAATAATCAATGAATGATCTAGTCGTAATAACTATATGCTTAAGTGCTAAACAACATGAATACATGACGTCTATAATATAAAAACGTAGCTACGTAAGTGTAAGATAAAGACGTTGAGAAGCTCGGACTAAGGAGCCCAAGTTAATTGATGAATTAGGCCAGTTTATGTATCGGTTTATGTTGTATTCAATATATAGAGTGGTTATATGTGTTGAAAATTTTGGATTATCCGGCAAACGGCCTATCGGATAATCCGATAAAAATGTCACATAATCCGCATTCGTCGGATTTCTATAAGCTCATACCATATCCTTGTTTCGAATGGATTCGGAGCGGACCGGATCGAATATTGACCGGATCGGATATTATCCGATCCGTTTTCACCCCTACTGTCGGATAAATTGATTGAACGTACTCGTTAGTCGTTAGCGGTGGGCGCTTCCTTGCGCCGCCGCCACTGCCTAACGCAAGGCCCCTCGTTTGCCACTGCCACCCGTGGCGCCGCTTGACGCCTTCACCGGCGGGCGGCGACGGCTCACTGCTCTTCTGCCGCCTCACCCTCCTCTATCCTCCCACCTCCTGTCCGCGGCCTCCCCCCACCTTCTGTGCCACCTCATCCGCCTCCACCCTTTTCGGCCTCCATCGTGTATTCTGGCGACTCTACCGGAAGGGATCTTCGTCCTGGTGGTTCGGCGACGGTGCGGCAGATCGGCCACTTGTGTGAGCGGGTGTTACACGAGCAGTGAGGCAGCCTCCAGCTTCGTGATCTGCTGCCCGAGTTCAATGCGATCCCGTGGTTTGTCTGAATCTGTTGCGAGCTGTATATTTTTCCTTCCTACTCTAATGCTGCATGAATCCGTCGTCCTTTTGCATCATTTGGAAAGTGCAAAGTTTTTGCATGGTTGCTGGTACAACAAAGAGTGCTAACAGCTGACAGATTGCTTCTCTGAGGAATGAGGATGGATGTCCACACAGCTCCATATATATATACCCCATGTGCTGCTCTGCTTGGCACCTATCATTTGGTAGACAAGATAACTCTGGATTCAAGTGGCAAGCTGGGCTGGATTTTCTACCTTGGTGACAGTCAGCTGTACGCAAGGCTGAGTCGCGGACTGGTTGATGACATTCAATTGCATTCCAAGGCAAAGATGAAGGCATTTTTGAAAATAGTGCAGTACGGTGTGTAGTACAGAATTTTTTTTTTCTTTGGAATGCAATTGAATGTCATCAATTGAATGCAATTGAAGCAAAGATGAATTGCATTTCAATTGTCCGCGTGATCAGTCCGCCCCCCTTTGTCTCTCCTCTCTCTCCTCTCTATACTCTTCTGTATATGTATATACTTTATATATATATATATATATGCGCATACATACATACATACATACATATAATATATATATATATACATACACGTATACACTTTCGATGTATAAAAAATATATGCATGTATACAAAACTTTATATATATATATATATATATATATATATATATATATATATAAACTTTGTATATACATACACAAAGTTATACATACATATTAGAAAAACCGATAAAAAGAGTGAGAAAAAAATGGATATATAAACTTTGTAAACGTCTATGTATATGTATACATACACATACAAAGTTTGTATACTTGTACATACGTATACAAACTTTGTACCTGTACATATTAGGAAAAAACGAGAAAAAAAACATGAGAAAAAATGGGGAAAAATCGAGAAAAAAATGGGAGAAAAAACTGAAAAAACACCGAGAAAAAACCGTGAGAAAAAAAAGGGACAAAATCACCCCACGTGTCGTCCCATGCGCACGTGCTGCGCCGCGGGGTGGGGAGGGCGTGCGGGCCGTGCGGCCATCCGCCCAATAGTCTTCTCGGCGCGGGGCGGCTCGTCCATGCGAACTGACGATCTGATCTCCCAATTTCCAATGTAACACCCGCTGTTGTTCTCTGTGGTTAAATAGACGACTATACCTAGGCAATCCGAGTCGAAGTGGGATTTCGATCGGAGTACAACCAAGATCCCTAGAGCTGCGTCAACTGCGGCATAATCGTATAGCCTGCCTGTGACTAGGGTCTGGCTTGTTTGTAATCATGGATGGTCAAGAATGGCATCACATGAGCATGAGAGATCATAAACCCTAACTAGAATGGCATTACAGATACTCAACCAAAAAATATCGATATAATCGCTTATATAAGTACCCTCTTCAGTTACAGAACTGACAACATTATCGCCGCACACTGTACCGCACCTGCAGCAGAAACGCAGTATTGGCAAGAAAACGAGAACAGTTGGTACATACACGTTTATTCGGGGGTGAGATGTAAAAAAGCTATCAAACAGGAGGCCATAAAGAAAGTTCATGGGTAGCCTCAAAAGCATTCTAGAATGGCTCTTCAAAAGTTTATGTGATGACGGTGGGAGCAGATCGGCCAGTGTACTCTTGCATCTTTGACAGCTTCAGTGCAACATCAACCTGGATAAAGCAGAGGGTCAGATTTGCTGAATTGTCTGAAGAAAAAGGACGGCAAACTTGCTCGGAAAACGGTCCAAAAGGCAAGCCAATATACAGCAAAGAGGATGTCTTACCAGAGGAGCAAGGGCATCCTGCGAGTCCCTCCCAGTCTTGGAAGAATCCTTCTCATACTGCTCGATGTAGACACGGATAGTAGCACCAACAGAACCAGTTCCAGAGAGGCGGAACACCTAGAATTTGAGGAGCTAATGGTAAATTCACCAGTATTGTTTGCCCTCACACGCTACGTGGTAAACTCCCGAATTTGCAATGCCAAATTGTTGATTTATTGTGCTACTTCATTTGCTTTGGTTCAAGAAACAAAATGAAGGATATTATAGTGTCATGAAACAATAACAGAATGGGACCATACCAGTCGGGAACCATCTCTGAAGAGGTATCGGACACCCTGATGCTTGGAGACAGAACCATCAACAGGATCCTTATACTCAAACTCATCTGCAGCAACCACGTCAGAAACATCTGACCGAATCTCCTTGATCAATCTGAGGAAAAGGTACAGTTTAGAGCTAGTACTGAATGAAAATATTTTAGCTAACTGGAAAACCACTAGGCAGTAGTGACCATAAAAAACATTAATGAAGTACTACAGAGCTGTGCAAAGTGGCAAAGAACAAAACACAACAATCAGATGTATGCCAAATTATTCATTCATTTGCATGAAATAGACTGATTTCTATAGCAGCTGGCAAAGTATTGACCGCTCCCTAAATCATGGGTTAGTGAGGTTCGTACTTGTTAACATCAGAAAGGGATGACTGCATGCTGACAAGGTTTGCCATAAGTTCTTTAGCAGCTCCAGCATCAACATTCTTCAGGAAGAAAAAAATGTCATTGTTAGCGTGTTGCCTAATGTATATATATATATAATTGTATATTGAATATTGAATATTTGTGTAAAGTACCTCATAGTCGTATCGTGTATAATAATGGCGACCATAAGTACCCCAGTGCTGACGAACAATATCTTCAACGGTAACAAGCTTATCGCCTCCAAGGTTATCCTTGTTCTTGAAAGCAAGAATAGATAACCATGCTAGAACAGCCCAAATACCATCTTTCTCACGAATGTGATCAGAACCTAAAACAACATGGTAGGTATAATCATCCCGGTGAGCTAGTCATATCTTGACTGCAGTGTGACTAGTATTTAAATGTGATCCACTTGATTTTCATTTATGCATGATATTTTACCCAAAATAAGAACATGCCGTTACATATGGAAACAATAAGGCCATTCCCCTATTCCTTTAGCTAAGGAGAACCAAGTTTGTGAAATATCCTAAGTTCTCAATAATTAGAGGTGCCAGATATCAAAATGCATGAAGTTACATACATTTTATTCACTGCTATATGTTATTGTGTTCCATAGATCATAGATAAACTACTCAAGTTCATAGTAATTACCAGTGCCAAAGCTTTCTTCACCACAAATTGAGCACATTCCAGCATCCATCAAGTTCCCAAAAAATTTCCACCCAGTAGGCACCTGAAATATGGTTTTCATATGATAAGCTTGTCCAGCATTTTGAAAATCTTGTGATTGACGGTCCTAATACTTACCTCAAAGAACTTGAGATTCAAATTCTTTGCAACAACATCGAGGGCAGCTGATGTGGGCATGCTCCTGCAATTTTATTAATAGATCAACATAAGGTAGCACAGCAATATTTTACAACCTTTCATGAAAAGTTCTGCCTTCTAAGTTTACTGCAAATATGGTGAGTTAACACCTTTAATGGATGAGAAGTAAATTATACTTGCGTACTGACATCATATCAGAAAGCAAGAGTGAAATTGAAACATCAATCCCACGATCAGAAGAAACACCCAGTTTCTGTTCTGACTCTTTGATCCCAGAACAGTGATAGCTTATAAGCAGCAGGCAGCCGCCAGTACGTATGTCAGATGTCAGGCATCTTCATCCAGGGTTCCATCTAACAGTTATTGTTTGATAAAGATTCAAGAATGGTTGGTAGGCAGTTTGGGGTCTTTTTTTTCATCTGTTTGTTTTAATTGTGCTGCTTTATCAATTCCTGATCCTAGCTTCTTTTGAAGTAGTACAAATTCTAGCAAAACACTGGCTATGGAGTCCAGCTGGTACTGAAGAGGCTAGATACCAGAGCACTAACATTCCAGGATTTTCAGCAACCAACTATAACCAGTCAATCCCCATCGGGAAACTGATCTTTTTTAATATCCTGCCTAGCATTAGCATTGTATGATGACACTGAATTTCATGCTTGTTTGGATGCACATTCAGAATGAAAGATGCGATTTACTACAGTGAATGCAGTATGCAGCTTAAAAGCCTTCATTAAAAAATTTGTAAACCAGAAAAGGGCAGAGGGGTTATCTGCAGCTCAATATGCAGGATTACATTGTACCTTGCAACTCCCTTCAAGCCAGAAGAGAAGTAAGGAATCGACTGAACAGCGTTGGCTGCAATAATGGCAACTGAATCTGAAGGTGTCACGAAGAATCTAGAAGGCAAAGGATACTTCGTAAATTTCTTATAGCACTTGTGAATATTTACAAAAACTTCAAGCTATGTAGGCTGAAGAATACCTTTTACCCAGAATCATGTTGCGATCAGCATCTCCATCAGCTGCAGCACCAAATTCTGGGGGTTCCACATTTGAGGACTTTCCAAGACCCATCCGGTCAACAAGTTCTTTTGCATAGGTGAGGTTAGGATCTGGATGCCCCCCTCCAAAGTCTTCCTGTAAAAATAGAAGTAAAGAATGAACACCAATCTAAATTCTATTTTCAAATTGTGATGATAGAAGAAAACAAATTACCTTCGGAACACAGTTCAACAATGAGCTTTCATCCGCACCAAGCTCTTCCACAAAGATGCGTGTTGCGTAAGTCCCAGCAACACCATGGAGGGCATCATAACTAAAAGTGCAAAGCAAAGGTTCAGATGTGCAACGGGCCGTTAATATGAGGAGAGGGTGAGTTCAGGATACAAGTGAGTACCAGAATGTAAACTTCGGAGATGCTAGAAGCTTTTTAATTGTCTCAAAGTCAAAGATTGTCCTGGAATTATATACAAATTACAAATAAATAAATCACCCATTTTTCGCAGGTTCTTGTGAAGCTACAAGGAAAATTCACTTATTGAAAAGAAAACATCGAACAATACATACGGAAATAGCATTCAGTAAATTCAAATGGAAGCAACTTACTTCATTAACTTTATGTAATCTATAGTAGAGTCAAAAACATCAACATCAAACGGGCCTTCAGGTCCACTGAAGCTAGTGACACCTACCATAGAAATATTGACCTGCGATGGGGGCAAGAATAAAGGAGTAAGACATATATTCCAATACCTAGGGAGCAAAAGAAACAACAAAAATTAACAAGTCAGCGTCAACTCTTACATCTGGAAGGTCTTCCGCAATGAGGTATTCAGTAATTGTCGTTGTATTAGAGAAAATCTTATCAGTAACCGATTCAGGGGCAGGTCCACCATTTTCCATGTTATATTTGATTCCGAAGTCCTGCCAAGATCAAATGAAAAGCTGTTGATAAATACAGAAAATAGTGTCACTTGATAAGCAGCAGAGATACATCATAACTGTGATACCTCAGTAGGACCACCAGGGTTGTGACTAGCTGTTAAAATGAAGGCACCAGTAGCCTTTGATCCCTATTTTTTGATGAATTGATAAACCACCAGTAAGGTAATATGTTAACACAGAGAAAATAAGCAGAGAGTATTGACAGTTACACTGAAGTTAATCTTTGGTGGAAATAAATCTTACATCTGCAGCAACTCTTTCACGGATAACAGCAGATACAGCTGGAGTAGACATGAGGCTGTTTTGTCCAACCCAAACACGTCTTACTCCATTGGCGGCGGCCATTTTTGTAATGATCTGTACCAAGCAAAATAAATGTCAAATTTCCAACCACAATTCAGAGTTCCAACTTTCAAGAGCAATCTACAACTGAGATAGATTACAGCCACCAATAAATGAACTACATAGTTAAGAAGCATTATGCATAGGCACTGCACGATACATACTTGTGTACTAGGTATTATGATCAATTTTATGATGTCGCATTTTTATTTTGGTGTGACTTCGTGCACTATGTAGTATGATCAATTTTGTGATGTCGCATTGTTGCTTTGATGTGACTTCTGGTAAACAATTGAAACCATTTAACTTGACCCAGCATAGCAAAATGAACAATATTTGACCTCAATAAACACAATACTATGGTATGTCTGCACTCAACATGTGTCACATGGTGTGGAGGCATGAATAACTAAGCGAGACAGAGTCTAATCATGCGCAGGTTCCATCACATAGCTCGATACATGTTTAAGTATGTGGCTACACAAATATTAAAAGGGAAATCCGTAGAAGCAACTGCAAATATATTAATATTTGACAAATAGGGCCACAAAATGCACAAGAACCATGAGGCCTAATTAGTAAAAAGTCAATCATAAATTACCTGAACAGCATCCTTTGAGAAATAGCGGCCATCACCGGACACAACAATGGTTGCACCTGTAAGGAAAGAAATGATAGAAAGATATGAAAAATGACAATGAAATATCAGAAAATACTTTAACTACGGTAACTGGTAATAGCATTTCTAATTTACAGGGGATATGCAGAAAAAGGTATGCATAAAAGCAGCTTCATGATAATTTATCAAATCATTATGGTATCTCCAAAACTAGTTAACTACATTATAGTTAAAGTTACCACCTGGAAATGGAATAGGGATAGCAAATTCAGTCATATATGTTTCCAGTTTTTCTAACCATATTCATATGTACTTCAAAATGAAATTAAATATTTGATTATTTTTCAAGAATAAAAAAATGGCTCAGTTAGATGATTCAAGTAGCTAACCTTTTACTTTGTCAGCAGGAAGGGCATTAAATGTGGATTGCACAAAGTTCTGGAGGTAATGAGGCTGCTGGAATACAGTAACCTGGTAACAGTAGCAGTTGCACAGATCAGGTTGTGAGCAATGTGCCATATGCAACATTTCAAGCTAAGGAATGAGGCAGTTTGTGATGTCAAAAATATCACCAACTGGCGACCAGATCTCATTTAATAAACTTGCTCAACAATTTGCACGTCCATACCATGTAGGAGTATTAACAAACAAATTTTAGCAACGGTTAGTGAGTACCAAACTCTCCTTTTTCATCCCATTTTAAAATGCACACGAATACAAGCTTGATCCACATTTTGGCCAGGATCCAGACTCATCAGAATAGACTGGGCACTGATACATGCAACATGCTAGATCCTAATTGGGCAGCAGACATACCAAATCAAAAGCAGCGTAACATTCTGGAATCTTGTGAATATTTCTCACGGTGACTAACAAGTATAACAACTAACAAATCCAGAGCATCAACAAGCCGGATTGAGATCCTCTGATGTAAGCCAGAGGGCACAAAGTCACTATCTACCTTCGGCATCTCCTCGGGCTCTGATCGCTAACAATGAGTAAACAAACTACTCGGCGAGATCCCGATACAATTAGACAAAGCTAATCAATGCGAGCGAAAATCTCCTGAATCAAATCCCACGAACGCATACAATTCAGATCAATCGAATCCGGTATCGATCGAACGCTCCAGACGAGAACCACCGCGGGAGAAACAAAATCAACCACCGCAACGATCAACCGCGCATTCGAGACTCGAGACGACGAGCATCGGAGTCAGAATCAGATCCAGCACACACCACGCGACCGGATCGGGCATTCAGGCGAGAGCCCAAAAAGCCCGCGCGCGAGCAAACCGCCGACGAGATCCGCGGGCGGGAACCAGAGATCGGGACAACCTTTATCCCGTCCACGAGCACCCCCACGCGTCGCGCCTAGATCCAGATCGGGGCCCTAGCGACGGGAAACCGGAGAGAATCGGATGAGGAGGAGGAGGAGGTGGGAAACCTTCTTGCGGAGGCCGGAGGTGCCGGGCTTCTGGCCGTCGAAGGGCGTGGTGGCCTTCTTCGTCACCGAGAAGAGCACCATGGCTGCTGGCTCCCGCCGCCGCCGCGCGAGGAGGCCGGGATGAGAAGGAATCGGTGGACGGTGGTGGTGGTGGTGAGATCGGGAGCGGAGGAGAGGAGGAGGGAGTGGTGGTGCGGGGGCGAGAGCGACGAGGGCGTGGCGGTTTATAGCTGGTGAGGGAGAGGATCATTCCGTTGTGCTGTTTTGTTTTGCCCTTTTCTTTTCCGCCGCTTATATTTTTGGGACGGTTTTTAAAGTGACTTTTTTCTTCAGCCCATTATTTCGTTCGCTTATGATTATACTTTTATGCTAAAATTTTAAATTTTAAATTCTGATTTTATAATTTTTTATCATAGTTTATTTTATAACATATATTTTTTTAATTACTAAGGACATGTATATAAAAATTTTATTTATAATTTTTTTTATTGTTAATAAGTCTTACAGATAAATATAAGTACGAACGAAATGATAGTTTTTTTTCTTTATCGTGGACGTAAAGAAATAGAGAATGCCGTGGAAGAAACAAAGCTGGTGTGATCTGTACCGTTTCTAGCTTTTAAGAGGCCGTATGTTGGGGTTTTTTTCATCGTATCTGTGGGCAGCATGTACTTTTGGCAATTGGATTTGATTTTTTCAGTTGATTTTGTCGATTGCTGGTTTTGGCAGTGATTGTTTGTTCGTGTTTTTTTTTCCGGTAATACTAATAACAACTTTTCAAGTGGTGCGCACATTTCATACACGTGTCACTGGGTTCACGTGCACATTTTCTCATGTAAATTTTTGCACTTATTCGTTACTGTCTAGTTTTATATCGTTAAGCTGTCATGTTGCAACCTACTTTTTTTTTCATTTGTGTGGCATGATTAGCTTGGAAAATACACCTATTTCACAATTCTATGGTTGCCAGTTTGCAACTATAGGATGGGTACTGATTTATAAACACTATTAATATGTGTCTAGTTCAAGGGATAAAGTGGGTTGGGTTGGGTCGAACCTACTTTTTGAGGTGTTTGGTTTAGGGATAGGTGGGATGAGATGATATCTAAAAAGAAATATTCTTCTGAGAACCGGGTTAGATTGGTCCCTCAAAAACTAGCGGAGCAATCCATCCCACTTAACTAGCGGACCAATCCATCCCACTTTTCTGTCTCACTAACATGTAAACCATCCCAAAAAAACTAAAATCATCTCATCCCTCATGCCAAATGGATACTGGAGACGATTCTCTCCTAAAACTAAGGATGAGTCCAACCCATCCTCTCTCATCCCAGATCAAACACATGCCTAGAGAACTCATCTTTTATCCAATGTCACAAACACGCAAATATCTCGGATGCATTAAGAACCGGTACTAAAGCTCTTTAGTACTGGTTCTAAAAGCCCAAGTCCATAGAAATATTTTTAGTCCCATTAGTGTTATCAACCGATATTAAAAATGTATCTTTAGTATCGGTTGGTAGCACCAACCGAGACTAATGCTGGTGGATCTTTAGTCCCGGTTGATGTAACCAACCAGTACTACTAAAGATGTATTTTTAGTACCGGTTGGTAACATCAACTCATACTAAAGATATTTTTAGTACCGTTTGATATTATCAACCGGTAAAAGAAAAACATCTCCATTCAAGTCAGATGTGTAGAGTAGGTGGGATGATAATGCGCGTGAGGGCTGAAATGAAAGATCTTGAGTTTGAATCTCACATCCCACATATTTGTTTTATTTGGTATTCATCTTTAGTTTCAACCGGTAATATAGATCGAGATCTTTAGTCTCAATTTACTGATCACGATTGCTATAACCAGAATTAATGGGGGTTCTCAATCGATATCAAAGATGATTTCTCTACTAGTGAAATAGTTGATGCTCTAGATGACATAAACAAAACTAGATCTAAGTTTAACAATAATTAATAAGAAAATGATGGTTTCGATTGAAGTTACCTATAAAAAAATAAGACAGTAATATTCTTCCATGTTAAAGAGAACTGCACCTACTTATGCTTTACATCTAGGGCATAAGGAAAGTAAATGACGGAGATAAGAAAAAACTAACATGATTTATTCAGTTAGCTTGTGTGTTCTTGCCGGTGTGACTACGTGACAGTTTGGTTCTTTACCCTACCAAATTTTTGATGGTGTCAAAATCCTGGTGAGTTTTTGACACTATCAATTTTTTGGGGTAGGGTAGAGTTATATTACATGTGTTTGAAGTGTTATCAATGTGAAGCCAAAATTTGATGACATAGAAAAAGAAGTTCTAAAATAATGCCAAATTGTTCAAAGGCATTACCAACAATTTGGCTTTAATCCAAACATTCACTAGTACTATTCAAACTACCAATAAATTGATATGGCATATTTTGGCACCAATCCAAAATGGGCCTATGTAAGTGGACTAAATCAGGATTCATAAAATCGATGGAATTTCGCGAAAATCGGTCGGCTTTTGTGAAATCGCTAGGTCTTGGTTTGTGGAAACTGGTCGGTATTAGCCGGTTATCGTACGGTGTTGATCGAAAGTTGTCGGTTTTTATCAGTTTTCGGTCGGATTTCGATAAATTGATGAAGGGTGGTTTTTACTTCGAAATCGAAAAGTTAAACCCTGGGATGAACTGGCCCTCTACTGTTGCATGTTGCAGAGGAGTACTTGTTAATGCGAGCAAATTCTTTTTGCAGAGTTATTCTTGCCTAGCTACTCTAGGTGAAACTACATATCGCAACGAACATCCAAATTTCCAAATTTACCTGTGAAGTAATAGCAAATGTAAATTTCAAAAAAAATATAATGACACTTTAGTAGATGAAGTTGCTAGATGCCCCTAAAAAAAGAGAGAAGAAGACAAAGCAATATTCTCTCCCTGTTAAAAGAGAAGGCAAGTGTCCCTAGTTGTGCTTTTCATCCATGGGATAAGGAAAATAAACAAAGGAAATAAGTAAAACCAACATGATCAGCTTGAGTGTCTCTAGTCTCTGCTGTTATATGTTGCAGGGAATAATTGTTAATCCGAGCAAATTCCTTTTGCAAAGATATTCTTGCCTAGCTAGCTAGCCTAGCTCAAGCTAGACGTCTGTTGCAGCAATCATCCAAGGTGTCATTTTCTGAAGTTCGCCTTCTACCTGTGCAACATTAGCAAAAGTGAAATCGAAAAATTAAATGCAATGACACATTAGTATTCGGCAAGTTTATATGTACAATTGCTGTCGAAGTTCCAAGATAATGATAACATTCATATTCAAAACCACGCATAAAAAAGCATTCAGCAAGTAGCACACATATATTCCATCTCCTAAAATTAGCCGCTGGTGTTGCCTAATCAAACTTTTCCTCCGAGCTGACGCACATGTAAACAACCTCAAAATTAAAATCAAGTCATCATCCAGGTTCCACTTCCAGAGGGCAGAGGCGATCCAATCCTGTGGTCGTGAACTCCCATTTCTTTCCAGAGCCAAACCTTCTCGTTTTCCCAGGTTTACACGTGGCACGTGACTGGGACGTTGAACTATCAACCGCGGCATCCGATTCGGCTATGGTGGGCCCAGCGGCCCACTGGCTTGGACGCCACCTGTGCCCATCCGTGGGCCCAGCTCTTCGAGCCGCGTGGAGGCTTGACACTGGACGAGGGCCCATCCTCTTATCCTTTCGCCAATAGGCCCAATAGTTACTGGGCTTAGGGCTCGCCAGCCCAGAGACGGCCGCGTGGGCCTGGCCCATTTATCCATCGGCCCAAAAGATCCAATCCCCAGTATACATTAATCGGAGAAGAAGAAACGGATGCGACCGAAACTTCGAGCGGCGCGAGGGGCTCCCGGCGTCCGCGCCGTCCGCCGTGAGCCAGTGGCTGTCCACGACGTCGTCTTCGTCGTATTCCTCTTGGCCATCGCCGGCTCGCCGCCCTTGCGCCATCAGCTCGTTGGGGCACGACCTACCACCTTGGGGGGTCCTGCTCACCGCCGCTCTGCCTTCTTTTCTTTTACGGTGCTACCCTCTGATTCAGTTCTACTTCTTCATCTTAGGTCATTATTACAAGTGTTGAAGTAGTAATTTGGGTTGATCTGTATGCAAATGTGTTTGATTTGCATATTATGGAGTAATATTGGGACTGTTGCGGTGATATGCTATGCTAGGGACTTGTCCGCATGTTTTGTTGAGGTTTACAGATGATGATCACCATGAATCCAAACAAGCCATTAGCCAATGTTTATTTGGGAGTTATATCTATTGATTTTTTTTTATATATAATCTGCTATATGAATATGGATATAAGATGTGGATTGATCTGTTTCTTTCATTCTCATAACCTGGCATCTGTATATCAGGTAAATCTGTTCCCATGGTCAATTCAGAAGCCCTGCAACTACACCATCTGCCCGCTGTAAGCAACAGAACTCCGTAAGCAACCAGTTCAATGTGCCTTTTATAATTACACATCTGCTAAATGATTCTACAGAACTCATCACTTAGCACGAATTGATCAATGAATCCGTTTACTCATTAATCAATCCTTATTCATGCAACCTACTAATGTGCAGGACGTCCTACGCAGCATACTTTCCCGGTTAACATTCAGAGAGTCCTCGCGGGTGGCCTTTCTTTCTCGCAGGTGGCAGCAGCTGTGGAGATGCTGTTGTCCGAAACTGGTCTTGAAAAGGGCCACCATGTTCCAGCCCAGGAATACAAGCATGAAACGTACAAGGACCAAGTTTGCTAGGAGAGTGAACAGTCTTCTGCAGCATATATGTTCACCTCCTAACCTGAGTAAGTTTGTTGTCAAGTTCGGGCTGCGCAGGAAGAACACCTGCCATGTCGATGTCGATGTCGACAGATGGGTTCGCTTCTGCCCCGCGTTGAGAGCAAGGCGCATTGCTTTCGATTTCACTCCTTGGAGCCAAGAACATTTTTTTAAAAAACGAGATTTGGTGGGAGAGACGCCCATCCAAACATTTTCAAGAAGAAATTATTGACGTGTTGGGGATTGACCACGGGATCTCGGGATTAAAATCACACACCCTTTGTCACTGCACTATCAAATGCATCTCGCCAAGAACATTTTCAGGGGTTTGCCTGACGACAAGTACATCTTCTCCCTACATGTTTTCAGGGGCCCGGACAGCTCCCCTTCTCATGTCAGATCTCTTCATCTGGGCTACGTCTGCCTGGACACATCAACTACTGGTTTTGCTGGCTTTGCAAACCACAAGAAGCTTACCCTGCACAAAGTTTCGTTTTTGAGTGACTTCCAATGCCTCATGCTGCCGGAGTGCACTGCTCTTGAGTGGCTGAGCATCACCTGCTGTTCCTTCACTGAGCTAACCTTGTGCAAGCCGCTGCGCTGGCTGCGTTATCTTTCTTTGCACTACTGCTACCTGGAAGCTCCAAACCTCACATCGGTTGACTTGATTAATCGGCCGATTCCGTTGGCACTAAGTGAATCTCTGGAGGTGATGGAGGCAAACATTAAACTGCTGCATAAGAGCGTGCTTTATGGTGATAATCTGGACTACATCTGCACCGAGCTTCCTGTCGCTCTTCCTCATGTGCAGAAACTCTCCATTACCTCGACACTCTACATCTATGATGAGGTTTTGTCTCTTTCTAAAAGCAATTAAGTTCATTAATCAGTTAGACATCTGTTTGTCATCTCATCCATACCTTGACTATCATGGTTGTGTTTCAGTTGCAAAGGTTTGCCAAAACCTCAGTCAGATTCATCAATCCGAGGCATCTGAACTTGTATTTGCCTCTTTATGGGGACGCCAGGTCAGTTTGTGGGATTCTTCGTTTGGCCTACCTCTTGGAGCTGGCTCCAGTTCTAGAGGAACTGGAACTGCACGTGAGTGGCTTTAACAACTTCATAATCTGTTCACAATTTCTTAAGCATTATCTGTAGACATTTTTGTGGTGGCACAGCATCATCCTTGTTATTTTCAATTACCTACTTTTCTTTCATTCATCTAAAACCAATCTTTTTATTTTTCAATTTCCTGTATGTTTGTTATTTTAATTCATCTAAAGCTACAACTACATTGCTTAAAATTGGAATACCATACGAGTTGGTCGATTTTGATCTTATAGTTGAAAAATACAAAAGGGTAACAAAGTTTCTATCTATTGGAAATTAGAGACTACCATGCTTTATTACCTTATTATTTGGTGATACAATACAATTTTGTTTATATTTCGAAGCTTGTTGGATTCTTTATTGGCATAATGTTCTAGAACCATTCCTTGTTTTAATATTTTGAATCCACAATTACAATATGACCTTTGAGTGTTACTTTTTTTTGCAATGTACTGTTGTTTTGTAATTACAAAGTCATGATAATATGGAAGTAATTTCATATGCATATTCAATGGTATCATCCCATTTATGTCACAGAGTCTATATATACTATTGGATTGTTTTAAATTTGAGTAAATTTCACCTAATCCCAGGTATTATGGTCTGAGTTGCACAAAACCCCAAGGCTTTTGGCACGTGGCACATAACCCCAAGTATTCTAGCCATAAAGTTTCACAAAACCACTCTATTGATCATTTTGGCATTGATTTACCATATTTTTTAGTTCTACAATCATATATCAAATTTATAAGTTATTTATCCATCATATAAATGTTAGATTCATCTAAGTAAATCTTTTTAAAATTTTGATATGGGAGTATGTCAATTTGGTTAACGGTGTGGTTTTGTGAAACTTTAGAACCATAATACGTGAGGTGAGGTTATGTGCAACGTGCCAAAATTCATGTGATTTTGTGTAACTTGGACCATAATAGATGAGGTTTTATGAAATTTACTCTTTAAATTTTGAAATGTGTTGGCACCTTATAAAAATTATTGGCAATTGTGATGATCCTATTCTGAAGCTGTAGGTGTGCTCCTTTAGTTTGAAATGGAAACCCGTAGGGTTAGAGTGATTTGATGTCTCCCAGTTTCTCATCTTGAAATCTATGATTATAAGAGAAAAATTTTAAAAATAGATTAAAACAATCTGTTATATAAAAGCTATTAGAAGATTTATGAGGGTAGATTCGTTAGGATAGCATCCGTTCTGAAGACAACATATTAGTACATTGTTATTATTATTTTATAATTATTGTTTGTGGTGATGTCGTTGTTGCTGCTGCTCTTAAAACACCACCGACCTGATTCCAAACACTGTGGTTTTGACTTTTGTGTTTGCTTTTTTTTCTTCCATTTGGTTTTTCTTCTTTCATAAATTCATGCATTCCAAATATTGGATGAGTAACTGACGGAAACATTATGAGATGGAACTCACAAGTGCGCTAAATTGGTGCGTGAATTTTCACATCTCTGATTTTGTCATCACAGAGGCGATTAGAGTGGATATGCTACCGTATCGTCATGATAAGCTCAAGAGGGTGGTCATGTCTGGAGCCTGTCATTGGCAGGGGCTGGTCGAACTAGCACGCTACATTCTTCGTTGTGCTAGTAGACTTGACTGTATGATCATGGATCCGATGGTAAGAATTAAGGGTCTCCCAATGGTTGATTGGTTGGTGGGAAGAGGCCGCAGGATTGCCAAAGAGCTTCTTGAGAAGCAGGAGCTTCAGGGTGTTTTTACTGTTCTGTGAGATAAAACCGCATGAAATATGGTTGATTTTTGACGTCAGCTCACTCTCCAAGATGCAAGTTTTTGTGTTTGACTAATAACTTATTATAAATAAATTGATGAAATCCAATAAATTGCAAAGGATTAGCACGCGTTGTGTCCTCTCTGTGCACCATGGTCCTGCACTGTACCTGTACCGTGCGCTCATGCTAGCACAAACGTACCACTACACGACGATTTAGGGGAATTGAGGCCCCGTTCTAACTTCATGACGATTAATATTTTATTTTGATTTTCGTTAGCATGTTTTTTAAACTGCTAAATGATATATTTTATGAGAAAACTTTTTATATGAAAGTTATTTTAAAATATCAGATATATTTATTTTTCAAATTTGTAATAATTAAAACTCAATTAATTATGCGCTAATAGCTTTCTCGTTTTACATGCCCACAGTTAATCTTAATTCACAAGAGATTCGAACTGCCTGAGGGGCATTTGGCGGTAGTGTCGCCATCGTCAGCCCGCTCCCCCAATACCCGAGAGAGTGTGCTAGTGAATGGCCACGGACGTCGTAATAACCAACCACACCAGTACTTTCTTTGTTCTTTAGTACAACAAATCTAAATGAGTGTTGGTCCAAATTTGTTGTACTGGGTAATGTCTCATCTCATTATTAGATTGAAATTTTATGGGACGAAGAGAATGCACCTCACCGTCACCGATGACGGGAGGATGCACCACCCGCACCATGGCAACGAGCGGGCCGGTCTCAGCGCGTGAAAACGGTGGAAGGAGCTGCCGGTGTCGTGAACTCGTGATTCGGCAGCGGGCGCGTCGCATCGCGGCGTCAATCGTGAGATGGGCGGGCCAATCAGTAGCGTGGAGTGGGAGAGAGCGGACAATTGGGTGCAAGGATTGGGCAGCGTTTATGGTTGACAAATGGAGGCGCACGCGCACGGGCTCGAGGGGTCAAAGGAGGGGGCGAGATGATGCTCATGTCAACAGCGTCTCGTCTCCGACTGTACACGTTAGCACCATTGTACTGTGGCTGTAAAAGTCTTAAATAGCCTATGACTGAGTTTTTTTTAAGGTCTCAACTTAACTCTTGTTTTTCGCGTGTATGCGTCTCGTCTCCGACTGTACATGTTAGCACCATTGTACTGTGGCTGTAAAAGTCTTAAATAGCCTACGGCTGAGTTTTTTTAAGGTCTCAACTTAACTCTTGTTTTTCGCGTGTATATTTTTTAAACTACGTTTTATTTTTTAAAAAATTCTATATGAAAGTTGCTTTGAAAAATTATATTAATCTATTTTTAAAAAATAATTAATACTTAATTAATTATGTGTTAATAAGTCGTTTTATTTTGCGTGTACGAGGAATGAGTTCTCAACATCAAACAAAGAACTCAGCCTAAGCATATATTAATTCCATGAATGGATCAAACTACTATCAGCACAACAGTGTTTTCTTTAGAGACCAGCACAAACAGTTAGAAAACTACTACTCCTACGTATATGCAACAACAGGTATAGTATTTGACATGATCATTTCGACGCGTACGTGGTCTTCTCTACCCAAACATAACCAAGCAGCCCCATGTAGTTAGCACGTCCATTTGAGATGATGGTATTAGTGGCCCGTACCCTGTGCGATGCTACATTTTGTCCCAGCCTCCGGCGGCACTTGTCACGCTCTTTTCATGCGCATTCCAAGTTGTCATATAGTTGAACCTACTAATCCAAATCCAATACAAGTTGTCACTTTGTTCCGTGTCAAATTGACTGGTGGAACGCCCCAGCGACCAACCATCATAGGTCGAGAAAATCTTTGCTAAATGGCCGTTTAACCTGCACCTTACCAATTAGCGCGCGCACGTACGAACAATCAAGAACCCAGTGGGCACACGGATACAAGTAATCTAGTACTCCTATGGTACTTGCTCATACTGGTTTCGCCGATCCGCGCGTCCGAATTAATAGGCTGGCCGCCGTCGCCGTTCGCCTCGTTGGACTTGGACCGCGTCGTCGTCGGCGTCGGCGGCAGCGCACCGGCGCGGCAGCACGTCGCTGCTGCGATTAGCCGCCCATCAATTTTCCGCGCCGACCCCACGACGCCGCCGCCGGGCGCCGGCCTCGGTGGACTCGCGGCGCGACCCAACTAAAACGGCGGCACAGGAACACCACGAATTGATCGAATGGCGAGGCGAAGCGTGGCCGCAGGCCGAGGCGTCGCGTCGCGTCACCGTCGCGCGCAAGCAGGTGTGGCTGTGGCGCGTGGTGCGCTGCGTCGCTGCGGTCGCCGTCGCGGCAGATTTTCCACGGCCTCCACGTAGAAACCCATTGATCACACGCTCTCCCAAGTGCGTGGTGCAGCTTCGGAATGGACGGCCCATTGCGGAGAACATGGCCCCGGACTGGGCCTCTTTTCCGGGGTTTTTGCACGGACTTTCTGTAGTTAACAACGGCATGATTTACTCGCTAGCTTTTTTAGTTGGAAGTTTCCAATGCACAATAAACGACTCTTGAAGGGCATCTGTGAATCATAAGAATAAAAAAATAAAGAAATAAAAACATGATTCGAATGTAAGTGTAAAACAGAAAATTACAAAACACATAAATAATCGTTTGATTGGACTGTAGAAAAAACATAAGAATCGGATGAGAGAGATAAAGAGATTAGACCTCTTGTTAAATTTCTTTCAAAATCTATATGTAATGAGCCATTTCATAGGAATTTTATAGTATTTAAAAAACGGATTTGCTGAAAAAGTGTCGACACATTATGTGGCTGGGTACAGTCAGATTTTAACGGCTTGGATGCGCTGCGCTGAACATCTTGTGCACGGTGCACCTCCGTTTCTCCACCTGCTTATCCCTTATTTTTTTTACTTTATTTGTTGATCTGCTTATGTAGTATCAACTACATAATTAATTAGTTTGAGACACACACACACACACACACACATATATATATATATATATATATATATATAACTTACATCAACTTATATATGTAATTTTGAGGACTTATAATATAAATACATGCTGACTATTTTTTCGTGAAAAATATGACAACATATATATAGGTATTCCCTTTGAAAAACTTTAATCCTTTAAATGGAAGATCAAGTAAGAAAATTTTCTATAGGATTTTAATTCTATGAAATTGCTTCAAAAATTTTGATTTAAGGGGCCCGAAATGGTATTCAATCCCTCTAGGGAAAATGCAGCCAAATTGATACTTCCTCCCTCCCAGAATAGACGTTGTTTTGATTGTTTGCTTGTAACGTTTGACCATTCGTTTTATTTAAAAAATTAGTGTAAATATAAAAAAAGATAAGTCATACTTAAAATACTTTTGATAATAAAGCAAGTCACAAATAAAATAAATAATAATTTCATAATATTTTGAATAAGACAAATGGTCAAATGTTACAAACAAAAACTCAAAGCGACAAGTATTTTGGGACGGAGATAGTACTAGATTTGATTTGGACAGTAGTACCACTTCTCCTACTATACCCCGAATCTGCCAGACCATATGCTGGAGCCACCCAAACCGTCCATATTTGCCACTAATAATGCGCGTTTTTCTTGAAGCGTTAAGTTTAAACTCCGAAACGTCATCACGCGAGGGGTGTACTTTTTTTTTTTGAGGGATGCAGAGGGGTGTACTTTGTACTGTACTACTCCTACACCGCACGGAAACGCAACTCCGCCGACTCGCCGAGCCAACCACACTTCTTCGGTCGCGCACCTAACAAAGTACCCGCTTCTACAGCATCGAGCGTTTAATGAGGAGGAGGAGGGGGCGGCGTGATAACCCAATCATCTCCCCGGCGGCCTCAGAAGCCACGTCTCGTCTCAAACGAGAAAAGTAGCTCGCGGCGGTGCGGAAGTACGCGAACAGTTCTTGCCTACCCGGCCGCCCACCAAAAAAAACCGTTTCTACTAATCGGCTGCGTTGGTCAACACGGAAAACGCAATTTCACCGGAAAAACCTTCAATGCGAGGAAGAAAACAACCAAATATAGTACGAGTAAAATAGTTCCTTTTTTTCTTTATACTGCTAGTGCTGCTGGTAAGAGAAAAGGAAAGATGGAACTGGCTGACATGCTTGTTATTGCCAGCCAGAATAATAACCGAGTGGCCGGTTAACCCGGAGATACAGGCCCACCTGTCAGCGAGTACTCCAAGCACGCGCAGCAAGGCGCATTTGTTGTCTCGGCTGGCTGGCTGGCAGAGACAGTCAATCCAACAGGGCACTTTCCCCTAGGCATAGCATTGGCAGTGTCATCGTACCCAGTCGCATTCCCCATCCCGGCCAAGCAAAGGAGATCCCATTCCCATTCCCAGTCCCATTCCCGTTCCCACCCCACTGCTGCGCATCCCACCAAACCAAACCCCAACGCCCTCCAACTCCCGGAATAAATCCCGGCCTCCCAAAGACGGAAAACCCCAACTCCCCGAGGCCCATTCCGCAAAATTCGCACGGGAGTTTTTAGGGTTTTTCCGTTTCGCCCACCTCTCTCTCTCTCTCTCTCTCCCCACCTCCAGACTCCAGTCTCTCTTCTCCCCATCCACCACCGCCCACAACACACACACACGCCAAACCCCCCCAACCAAAAGCGAAGCGAACGCGCGCACGCGCCGCCCTCCTCCTCCTCCTCCTCTCGCCTCCGCGCGCCGCCGGGATGCGGGCGGCGTGGCGGCCGGCGTGCGGCAGCCGCGTGGGGATGGCGGCGATGGTGCTATCCGTGGTGGTCGCGGCGATGGCGGCGCGGGTGGCGGGGGCGGACGACCTGGCGGGGGACGCGAGGGCGCTGCTGGCGTTCAGGGACGCGGTGGGGAGGCACGTGGCATGGAACGGGAGCGACCCGGGGGGCGCGTGCTCGTGGACGGGGGTGACCTGCGAGGGCGGCAGGGTGGCGGTGCTGCGGCTTCCCGGGGCGGCGCTGGCGGGGCGGGTGCCGGAGGGGACGCTCGGGAACCTGACGGCGCTGCACACGCTCAGCCTCCGCCTCAACGCGCTCACCGGCGCGCTCCCGGGGGACCTCGCCTCCGCCTCGGCGCTCCGCAACGTGTTCCTTAACGGGAACAGGCTCTCCGGCGAGTTCCCGCAGGCGTTCCTCGCGCTCCCGGGCCTCATCCGCCTCGCCCTCGGCGGGAACGACCTGTCGGGTGCCATCCCGCCCGCGCTGGGCAACCTCACGCGCCTCAAGGTTCTCCTCCTCGAGAACAACCGCTTCTCCGGCGACATTCCCGACCTCAAGCAGCCGCTGCAGCAGTTCAACGTGTCGTTTAACCAGTTGAACGGATCCATCCCGGCCACGCTCCGCTCCATGCCGCGCTCGGCGTTCCTGGGGACGGGGTTGTGCGGGGGCCCCTTGGGGCCTTGTCCCGGTGAGGTCTCACCTTCCCCCGCTCCGGGCGAACAGCCGGTGTCGCCGACTCCCGCGAACGACGGCGGCAAGGGCGGAAACGAGGGCGAAAGTGGCAAGAAGAGCAAGAAGCTCTCTGGCGGCGCCATTGCAGGAATCGCCATAGGCTCTGCCGTGGGAGCCGCGCTTCTCCTGTTCCTCCTTATTTGCCTCTGTTGCAGGTCGGGGCGTACCAAGACCCGGTCTATGGAGATGCCGCCGCCTCCATCTTCGGCTCCTGCCGTTGTCGCTGCCGGCCGGAAACCACCTGAGATGACCAGCGCCGCGGCCGTAGCCCCCATGGCCACCGTGGGCAATCCTCACGCCCCTCTCGGTCAGTCGACTTCAGGGAAGAAGCTGATTTTCTTCGGGTCGGCGGCCGCAGTGGCTCCCTTCGACCTGGAAGACCTGCTGCGTGCATCCGCTGAGGTGCTTGGGAAAGGCGCATTCGGGACGACGTACAAAGCTGTTCTTGAATCTGGTGCGACGGTGGCAGTGAAGAGGCTCAAGGATGTGACTCTGACCGAGCCGGAGTTCCGCGACCGGATTGCTGACATTGGCGAGCTTCAGCATGAGTTCATCGTTCCCCTTCGTGCCTATTACTACAGCAAAGATGAGAAGCTGCTCGTCTACGACTTCATGCCCATGGGCAGCCTCTCTGCGGTTTTGCATGGTGAGATTATGGCATTTCTATTTCGTTGTGATTCTTAATCCACAATGGCATGTTGCTCTTGTCCTTGTTAGAACTATTTTGATGCATTATTATTTGGTGGTGATGATAAGAGTGGTGCTTGATTGTTTTATGGCTATTATTACTTTTTCATTTCCTGGTTTGACTATTCATCTGCCTGTTTTAGACTCTAGATCCTGTCTTCTCTAGGAGACTTAGTCATGCTCGGTGTTGATGTAGGTTTTCTTTATCATGTTGGTATCCAATCCAAAGTACTTGTTGTTTATTGGGTAGTGATTCTTAATTGATGTTACCCATTCATGATTGACTACGATTTAGTTTGTGTGTGATTGTTTCTTGATTTCCCCCCTTTCTGGTTAAACTTTTCAAATTGGTTCATACTTTTCAGAAACTTCAAACATACTGATAACATTGCAATCCTTGAGGTGCAGAATTGGTTGTTTTTTGTTTTCTTACATGCTCAAATTCCTTCTGATGTGTTGACTCAGCTTGGTTAGTGTGATTTTTCTTTACATTGCTTGTAGTTTCTGGGTATAGTACATGATTAATTACGATGGTATTTGATGTCTTGATGTCATGTTGGAATTGCATTTTTAAGTTATAGCCATATACTAGTTGAATACTACTAATGTTTTCATCATTACTGTTGTGGCTCCTGCTAATCAAGATACTGGTACTTAAGACTTGAGGATAGGAAATTTACCTCACACCATCTTTAACTATTTTTCTGAACAGGGAACAGAGGTTCTGGCCGTACACCGCTTAACTGGGAGACAAGGTCAAACATTGCGCTGGCTGCAGCCCGTGGCGTCGAGTACATTCACTCTACAAGCTCATCAGCATCCCATGGGAACATCAAGTCATCCAATGTCCTCCTGAACAAGTCGTATCAAGCACGTTTATCAGACAATGGGCTTTCTGCTCTTGTTGGTCTGTCGTCCACACCATCCCGTGCCAGCGGATACCGTGCTCCAGAGGTTACTGATCCCCGGAGGGTATCCCAGAAGGCAGATGTGTACAGCTTTGGTGTTCTCTTGCTTGAGCTGCTCACAGGCAAGGCCCCCAGTCAGGCCGCTCTTAATGATGAGGGTGTTGACCTGCCCAGGTGGGTGCAGTCGGTTGTCCGCTCGGAATGGACTGCGGAAGTGTTTGATATGGAGCTCCTGAGGTATCAGAATGTCGAGGAACAGATGGTTCAGCTACTACAGCTTGCTATAGACTGCGTTGCACAAGTCCCAGATGCTCGACCTTCAATGCCTCATGTTGTTTTGCGGATCGAGGAGATCAAAAAGTCAAGCGAAAGATTGGAAGGTAGAGATCCGCAGCAGCAGGCCTCAAATCTTGAAGCGGGCGATGATCAGACTTCTAAGCCAGAATCCGCTGAGGGGCTCCATCCTTTTGCCCCTTGATATTGAATAACATGATGGAGGAATTGGCTAACTGCTGTAGCCCGCATTCGGTTCATGGATTTGATGAATCCTATCTTCAATTGAGTGGACTACTTTCATCTTTTGGCAATATTGAATTTACCATTGGTGTCAATCTGATGGTTGTCTTTCGATTGCGCATGATGCTTGGCACCCTCTGTGCTGTGGTAGGTATTCTGGTGGTGTTTAGGGATCACCACCCCAAGTTTGTGATTGCTTTAATCGATCTGCTTATTCTAGCTGATGATTAGGTTGGTTCTTTAGCTATCCATGTAATTACACCGCAATCTAGTGCTTGGAATTTCTTGCCTGAATCATATTTCATGTGTTCGCTCCCTGATGGAGTTGTTGCCGATTGGCATGGCCGATGTGATTGATTGCTTGGTCTTTCTTTGGATGGTTTGGTGATCTGTAAAACCTGCATCTCCGGTGGCCGCATATGGTTGACGCCTTCGGTTCGTGAAAGCAACGTGCTCTCGATCCGGTGGCACGGGTCTTGTTTTCGGCGAGGCTGTATTTTTGAATCGCCCTGTTTCTTCGTTTCGTCCTTTGAATTCAATCTGCCTGATGCGAATAGAAATGCGACTGTTGGGCTATCATTATTGATCATGGTCCGTAAATAGATGCCACTGTTACACTGTACGTGGGGTGGTCCAAAGGAAAATACGCACAGTAAACGTACTGGTTGAGTGATCCAAATGGGTCGTGCGTTTTGGCTTGGGCTACATCTCATCAAACCACGATATAGCAGTGTTTCAGTTGCTCCATGCCTTCGTTGCATCAGCATCCATAACAAACTCTGGCCATATTCTGAACCCAGTGTTAACATTTAGGCAACGTTCAAATCTTCATAAATAAAATTTCAGATTATCGTGTCATGCTTTTCAAACTGTTAAACGGTGTGTTTCGTGCGAAAATTTTTTATATAAAAATTATTCTAAAATATCAAATAAATTCATTTTTAAGTTAGTAATAATTAAAGCTCAATTAATCACACGTCAATATCATCTCGTTTTACGTGAAATACTTAATCTTCACCTTCATCTTCAGAAGATTAAAACACCATCTTAATATGTATTAATTGAGGCAACTTTTGAATCTTCTACAAGGAGAGGATAAAGTTCCAGACTATCATGACACGTTTTTCAAACTGCTGAATAGTACGTTTCGTGCGAAAATTTTCTATGTGAAAGTTGTTCTGAAATATCAAATAGATCCATTTTTAAGTTTGCAATAATTAAAACTCAATTAATTACACGTTAATATCACCTCATTTTATGTGAAACATTTAATTTTTATTTTCATTCTCATTTTCAGAAGATTCAAATACCATCTAAATCTTTCATGCTCTGCACAACGAATGAAACTAAAGTAGAGTTAGCTAGAAAGTATGGTAAGGCGGTTTAACCTCCAAATCTACCTTTTTGTTCGGTGGGAGCTAGAGTTTGTGGCCAGCATTTTTATTCCCGACGAAAATGCATCAAACTTTGCTTCGGGGAGGGGATTCTGCTTTTCAACATCTAAGCCTAATGTCAGAAGGAAGAGAAAAAAGAAACAAAAGAGAATTAAGTGCTTCTATATTTTCTCTATAATTATCGGATAAACACGTATTTTTTTTGTTTCAAAATAAATTAAATTAGTATGAGATATGATATATGTTTAGATTCATGATATAAAGATATGTCATATTTGATTTATTTTGAAACGGAGCGAGTAATGGAGAATCCAGTGCATTTTGAAGCCTGGAGGAAACGAGCTCCGGTTACGCTGTTACGCAGGAACAGGAGCGTGACTACAAGAGGTGCATGTGTCGTGCACGAAACTGAGATCCGGCCTTTCAGGTTTCAACGGGTAGCCGGGTAGGTGACCTACGCCTTTTGTTTTGTCCCGGAGCTACGCTGCGTAGGCAGCGCGGTACACCCGTGTATGTGCCGTGTGCGTGTGTGGCGCGGGCGCCCTCCAAATCCGAAGCGAGAAATCCCGGGGTAAACGACGGCGGCGCGTCACATGGCACGAGTCGCTTCCCCGTGGGGCCCACCTGGCAGGGCCACCACGCCGCCACGCACCGGATCGGCTCGCTCATCGGCTCATGTGATCCACCCGGGACCAGACGGTCGTACGCACGCATCTCCGGTGCAGGAGCCGGAGGAAAAAGGTTACTACTGGTAGTTTGCACTATGCAGCCCCGCGCCTGCACCTTTTTACAAGTCGTTTGGGTTGGCGGCAATGCAAGGGCTGCCACGTTGAGTGTTGGGCATGTTATACGGTAGTTTTTTTCTTAGGTGAAAGGCAAACAGTTGTGACATGCTACTACATCTTTTGGCCACATTGTTCTGTACGATATTTGATAGTGATTGGGGGTGAAAACCGTCATAGAAATTCCTAACCAACCGACGTTCATTTCTGATTTTTAACGATACAACTATATAGAAACGATAACTGATGAAATTGAAAATGGTAAAACGTATTCTACCTTTTTCTTATTTCACCGTATTTTCACAAAAATTACTGATCTTGTAATATAGTAATTACTGTATTTTTAATTTTCATAATATCTATTGTCTCTAATTGACCCATAGTTTCGAGGTGCAACAATAGCTCAACCAAATCCCTTCTTTGATTATTAGCTATAGATGAGAAAGAATTTGTAATTTACATAGTGTGATTTTAATTTGGATTGGTCATATGCAGATATATTATGTTAAATACTATGTGATTTTGTAATCCAATATTTCTGACATTCATGTTTCCCATGGATACCGACATGATTTCTTCCGTATAGTTTTGTTTCTGATTTTTTTTATGTTTCCAATACTGTTTTCGTTTTCAGCTTTATCTCTTTCGACCACGTTCCCGAGAAAAAAATGACTATGAAAATGGTTAAAGGTTGTTTTCTGATCGTCTCATTCCTAGATAGTACTACTACATACTAGACTAACTTTGAATTAAGTTGTGTGTTTTGTTATAGCGAATTGCCACATCGATAGGTACGGCTGTCGGGCTGTGTGGGTGGCACAGACCTATTACATACTTCAAAATTCAGCCAGTCAATTACATCTATATTTTTAGGTCAGTGCTAAACATTTGGTGTAGATCGGTAAAACACCGAGCAATTCATACGACATCTCAACTTTTGCGAGGAGCCAGTGAACCACTCAACTCCTATATAATGTTTCCCGGCTTTTCATTTACACTTCCACTCCTGTCCCTGATGCAGATGAAAGATATTCTTGTTCCATACAAGGCCTCATAATGCTTGTGGGAATTTTTCTTTTCTTAAAAAAAAAAAGAAACCTGAGAATGATTTGTGGTTTGTACATGTGGTGGTGTTTGCAACGGGCCCTGCGGTTTGAGTTTGATTGGGCGTAACAATAATTCATGTATAGGCACTGGACCGGAACAGTGGAAGGTGAGCTAGATGCCATATGTAGCATTGTAGCGTCAAGCGTGTCAATGCGGCGTCCCATCGGCATATGCAACTTGTCACTTGTAACTGCCTGCCGGAGACACTTCCACAAGCTAGGCAGAAATGTGCGCGAAATGATCAATCAAAGGTGGCCGAGGCATATCTGATTGCTGCACATACACCAGGAAAGGTAGCATGCGTTGGTTCGTGGTAATTTGCCATTGCAAGGAATGATTTCTATGTGTCCTTTGAGATCTTTGCAGTCCTATTGCTAGCCTTGAATGGATGATAATTCTCGAATAATTGACAATGGCACTAGTATTTAAGTTTAAACTTTCATTATTTACGAGGAAAAATTATAAATCCTTAAAATATGTTGTATTATTGAAGTGCATAGAATTATAATATAACCATTTCATTCATCATAGTGTTAACGTCAAAATTTGATAAGATTATTTAGTGGATTCGGTTAAAGAAAAAATACAATCAACTGATGAAAAGCTTATCCAGAAAAGACCGAGTTCAAGAAACAATCGTGAAGATCACGTCATGACAGCTTAATTTATTTATTAATTAGGCATGATTTATCTCTAGGAAGTTTTATTTAGTATCCGATCAGAACTTATGTTTTTTCTTTTATCATTAGAAAAATTTGTGTTGTGTCCGATCAGGACTCTTATCGACCTATCGGTATAAATATGTACACCCAAGATCCATGTAACTTATCTCTCAGATCAATATAATTACTCTTGATGCATCGTCATCCTCTTTTCCAAGGTTTTTATTACTGGCAGAACTTGGCACCTGACGCGGGGCTGCATCAGCTTCGACCTCCGACGAAGGGGTAAGCCCTAAGTTCTGCTAGCCCTGGTAATTATATCGGCTATATTGGTGTTGTTTAAGGCTACATCGCTTCGATCTTTTGGATTGCTCTGGTTCAGTCGATATATTTGCCTATTTGATATCTCGATTCTGTCTGTAATTGTATTGTGTTTAGAGACGCATTGGTTTAGTTAAGACTGTATCGGTTAGGTCTGATCTTCTGACTTAATCAATATATCTCTACAGTCACAATATTGTTTTAGATAGATTCGTTATATCCATCATATTAGATAGATTTATCAACTCATTGAGTATTAGATTATTATATACAATCTCATACTGCATCGGTTAGGTTCGACCTACTAGCTTGCTGTTGATAATCTAAATCTTGTTAAGCCGATAGATTCATGCTAATGTTTCATCGGAGTGTTAGTCGATCTTATCTAATATGTTAAATTTTCCTTTGATGGTTTTATTGTCTTAGTTAAATTTAATGCATGACCACTTTGATCGGTAACATATTGACTTGCTTAAATCTATCAGACAATTATCAATCTTATGTTGCATCGATTGGGTTCGACCTATGGAATTGTGGTTGTAAGTTAGATTTATTTAAGTTAGTAAGAATCAATCATTGTTTTATCGAAGTTTTCGGCCGATGAGTTATCTAAATATTGCATCGGCTTATAAGAATTATATACAAGTGATTTTAGCCGATTGCAACAAAGATTTTATTTATTAATTAATCATTTGGATTTAATAACATCGGACTTTCAGCCGATATATGTTTTAACCATCGAGCCTACATCTAATATTCCATATCAATATCAGCCGATTGATTTGTTGGATATTTGTTTCATTATATCTATATCGGCTATTCGGCTGACTGATTCATTGGATGTCCACTTTGTCACATTTATATTGGTCGATTGGTTCATTATCTCATTATGCCATCATCAGCCAATTGTATTTATAGCATTATTTATCCAAGTGTCAGAATCTACATCGGACATATAGCCGATTGGTCAAAACCCTACCGACATCGGCTAATATCTTTACATCGACTTATTGACCGATCGGCTTTTTGGTCATCAATATATTTATCCATCTTGTCAGTTACAAGATCAAACTGACTGGCAAGCCTGCATCTCATCAAAATTTTATGACCTGCACTGGAGCTAAGCAGATTTTTTGACCATTGTGTTTGTCGACATAGTTCGTGTCAACACAGATTTGGCATCATCGGCAGGGCGCGGATTTTTCGTCAACACATAGTAATTTGTGATTCAAGCGAGACACTCGTATATATTGTAAGTAGAGATGACAACGTGGAATTCATCGTCAGGGGTCACATCCGCTTCCCCGTCCCTGTGGTGTTAAAATTTCACCGTCCCCGCCCCTGCCAACCACGACGGGGCTACATTTTATCCATCCCCGCCCCCTACGCGGTGAATTTATCCCCGCGGTTACCCCCGTCCCCGTATGTGCTCACCTTGCTTCATCGCCATCAAAGCTTACGGGGGAGGCCGAAGGCATGGCCTATGGTTGGCAGCTGATAGGGGAGAGAAAATGGTGGGGTGGTGGCGGATGACTGCTGGTGATGGACGAGGACGATGCTCGTGCTCCTAGCCACGGCGTCGCGTGCGAGGACGGCTGGAGCTGACAGACGGTGTGCTAGCGACAAACGAGGGCGACACTCATGCTCCTGGCCACGGCGCCTCACACGAGGATGATTGGAGGCGGCGTCGCACACGTGGACGGCTGGAGACGGCGCGTGCACGTGGACGACTTGGGACGGGACCACACCGGCGCGATAGGAGACGGCGTCGCGCCCGTGCGCGTTGAGGACAAGCAGCCTGGAGCGACGGCGCGCGTGTTTGGAGCGACAACGGCTGCGCTGTGGTCCTGTGGATTGGTGGCTCGGTGGACTGTGTGGAGATGGGGATGACTAATGTTGACTTGGTCTGTAGGGTTTGAAAATTATATACCTGTACATTGGGCCTTAATTTTATGGGCCAAAACGACTGATAAAGTCTAGAATAGGTCTCTAGGTACAGTAAACACGGGTCACCGCGGGGGGCGGGGACAGGGAGTGGAGCACCATCCCCGTTCCCGCCATTCCCGATGATGATGATATTTGGACCATTAGATTCCTCATGGATAATAAATATCAACCATCCACATTCTCTAATATGTGAATTCACCGCGGAGAATAGGTGATCGGGTCCCATTATCATCTCTAAGTATAAGTTATTCAAGAATGGGGAGTATGATAAAAGAAAGAAAAATGGTGCATCTGTTTTTAGTAGGGGTCAAAACAAGATAGGTATTTCTCGCCCGTCACCCGACCATATAATTTCATGATAAATTCGCTCGGCTCATAAAGTTGGGTACTTGGGTGTTTATATAGTATTGAAACCGTATTCGGGTGCTTTTTTATTTATACGGGATCAGGAAGATGAAGATGGTATTCCGCGGATACGGATTATTAGGATAAAAAGGGATATTACTCGGTAAACTATCCGAATATTGCCGGTTAGCGAGCTTTTTGTTTAGTCCAATAAAAACCATAGCCCACGTGGCTTATATCAGCACATCACACCATAAATCAAGCACAAAACGAGTGCTAGCGCTAGTGCGTGTTTACTACAGGTTCTAGTGCTAAAATTAGTAATGGTGTAATGGAGTAATAGATATTAGCTGTTGCTATGCCTAATCTAGTTGCATTAGGGATACATTGTATGATTGAATGGCGATTGCATGTGCCATATATGGTCGTCCTTTGACTCAATATTCGGTTACCGATATAATACGTACCGCTTGGTACATTCGTTTGATATATTTATGACCGAGATTATTCATATTTAAATTCGTATTTGATAATACTTGTGTCTGATTCAATTTCGAATATAAAATATGGGTTAGGATATTGAAAGGATCGATGAAATCTGACCGAACCCAACCCGATTCCACCCCTAGTTTTTATACCGGTCATCCCTGTATCTTTTGAGTTTCGACTGCAGCATTATTCAAAAAAGTATCAACTCTAGATTCTTCGTTTTGACGAGTGACTATGAAGATGATTAGAGTTGCTATCGCCTACTCACAATCGCAGTACGTCTCTCACAGGTTCAGCATAACATCCTTCTGTTAGTCATTGCGAATGCTAGCAACCATAATGCTTAAATGGAGTACTAACATTGAACATTTGGAGCCCAGTGTTTGACGACATACTTCAAACTTTCAGTTTTTTGAACTTCTTTCCTCCAATCTCTTTGACTCTAGTAACATTAAACAAGTGAACTTGCATCAGATTATTCTTTCCTCCAGCCACCATTCTTTGTACCCTTGACCCCCCTGTTTTGAACAACCCCAACATCTTTAAACAAGCGAACAAACTGAAACTACTCCTGTATTTTTACTAACAGCATTCCCAGTCTTTGAACAATCAAGTCAAAATGTAAGGGATAACCATCACTGCCAGCCGGTCATGTCAACATCTTCTAGTTCCTCCTCACTAGAGAAAAAGAGCCTCCAAACAAAGAATCATTTAGCAATTTGATAGTTATAACTGCTACTATCTCTGTTCTAAAATAAAAAAAAATTAGGTTGAACATGAGTATTAAGAATATAGATGAAATTAAATAGAGAAGACTGTAATTGGTTAAAAATACAAAGTAGATGGAGATATTAAAAGGTGAAAGGTCGTGATTGGTTGAGAAAAAAAATGTAGATATAGAAATTGTTTTATTTAAATACTAGAAGTTGTGATATTTTGAGATGAAAGTATTTGCCATCACCTGTAACCTCGGGCCCATGTCACATCAGCTGAAATATCTCTTGGTCAGTGGCTTATGGAAGCTTCAGATTGACCAGAAAGGGAGCACAGGAAAATATGCCGAGAAGATTGCCTCTGATCGCGAGAGGTGCTTAGGATCATAGCAACAAGGTGTGTGCTTCATGATGTTCACTGGCCACCCAACTGTGACGATGCTGCGTAAAAAGCTACTCTCGCAGGCAGCAGGCGAGAAGCCGAGAGCGACACTGTCTCCCTTTTCCAGCATGCCATATTGGTCTGCGTCAAAATCTCAAATATGATCGAGAAAAAGACTAAATAGTAAATGTATAACACTAGCGTTGTACTTCTTTTATTATACTTTACATATATTTTGCTCGTTACATGATAGTATTGAAAAAACTAATACCGTTTTTTATATGATAAAATCTAAAATCTTTTTCCTTTCGTCAAAGTCTCAAATATGATCTAGATAAAAAAAATCCCTCTATTCTATAATACTGGTTGCTATTTAAGTTTAAACTTTGGTCACTTTGTCCTTTTCAAAAAAAAATATAAATGCTTGAAAATATATTAATCTATCGATGTGTAACCTCATAAATATAACCATACAACTCTCATTTATCATAATATAATCATTTAAAAGTAATTTACGCTCACAATGAGACAACGATAGTCAACAATGACAATAATTAAAAAACAGAGGGAATAAACAATAAACGCATTGTACTTCCTCCGTTCTTTTATAATTTACATATATTTTGCTCGTTATATGATAGCATTGAGGTAATTTTGATGAAAAATCTTATGCCGCTTCCACATGACAAATGTAAATATCATTAGGACATAAGTTGTCAAAATACTGATATATATAGTTGTACGCATTCTAGGATGATGATAGGGTGAAAAAGGAAGTTGAGGGGTAGAATAGTATGGGTTGAAGCATGAAAGGTGGCGACTTCATCCAGGAGCTGTTAGTGACGGTCTCGCAATCGCAAAGGTGAAGTCTCAGTTTCTACCTTCTCGAGAAAGACGTACAAGTATATGATAATGGAGACTGATCAATGATCTTTTTGGTAATGTCACTCTGAATTTGTTGTAGCTAGCACTCATTTTCAGTACTTACATCCAGGACATGTCAGTGTTTACTTTTCAGCAAATTGTCCCTTTTCTTGGACATGATCTGCTAAGCACTGTAGTTTCTGTATGGTCAATTGAACTGGCCTGGGAGATGTTTATTGGAACTGTTCTGGATATCTCTCATGCCACATCAGCTTGTGTTACTTCAGAATTCGGGATCAGAATTCTGCAAGAGTGGAACGAACATTACGAAGGTATCTCTGACGCTGGGTGTTTGTCTCTAGTGCAGCAAATAGTCTGAATAGTCAGCTGTTTATTTATTCTTTTCTTGTGGTACAAAGTCTGAAACTCTGAACATTGAATTTCGTTTCCATCTTCTCTTTACTTTGGAAAAAAGAAATTTTCAGTCTGCTTTACGAGTCAATGGTAGAATCTTCTTTCATGGCTGAGATATTGATAAGGGCGGCAATGCCAACCACATAACCATCACAAGGGAGAAAAATGTGACAGATTTCACTTGCAAGTCCAGGGGGTCAAACAGTGCAACTCGGTAATTCTGTAGTACTCTGCACCCACAGGCCACAGTTTCCACCGCCAAGTTTCATTGGTTTCAAAGAGCGTGAGTGTTGAAAGCCACCTTACAACTGAGAGTTACATCATATGTAATTTAAGGCTGCGTTCCAAGGAGCTGATTCAACTTAGCTATTTCTCGCTTTTCGTTAGCACGTTTTTTAACATTTCGTGTGAAACCTTTTTATATAGAAGATGTTTTAAAAATCAAATAAATCTATTTTTTAAATTTTTAATAATTAATACTTAATTAATAATATGCTAATTGTGTTTCTCGTTTTGCGTGCAGCTAATCGACTAAAACAATTATCTGATAAGAACGCAGCCTAAAAAGTTCATAATAATTCGTGACAAACTCTTCCCTGCATTTGAAGGAGTAGCTCGTATACAGAATCACATCGATCTCGGTGTCTCGTGAAATTGGTTATATGTGTATCACACGATACAAAGGCCAGAAGTTTTACTTCCACTATCTCCAAACAAATAGTAAAAGAAAAAAAAGTAAAAAAAGTACAAGCCTTACTTATCATTTTGCTGCTGCCGTGTCGGCAGCCCGGTGTTTGGGCGGTGGTCGATGAGGAAAAGATCGAGTCGACGATGATTCCAATCACATACGATAGGAATATACTTTTTTTCCGGCTCAGGTTAAGTTCATCTTTTTAACTGTCCTAAAATAAATTTATTTTTAGAATAATTATTGCATTAAAGTTTGTGAAAAAAACTAATTGTATTGAAAGTAGATAAAATGATAAATAGTTACATTGAAATTTAATAAAGTAACGATAATTTTAATTTTTTTATTTTTTATTGATATACATAAGATGAAAAAAAATAAATTTATTTTGAGACGGAAGAAATAGATCATACGAAGCGAGAAGGCAGGCAGGAACGCCTCGCTTTCCTTGGCTTGAGGTATAGGCATGTGGGCACGCGGGAGCATGTTCTCTGTAAATGCTTTGCCTTTGCCTTTTGGTGTCCTCCTCTCTTTTTTCCCTTTCTTGACGGATTGCTTTTCTCATCCTGAAACGTCAAGGATCTCTCAACAGGAGGGGTGCACGATCTCCTGCTTGTTTGCAAGAGGTTCAGTTCAGTTCAGCATTTGGGTGACTTTATGAGAAGGTTTCTCTAATGAGTTTAGCTGAATTTCGTCTGGATTTGGTGTTGTGCAAGATGTTTAAAATCGCCTCAAACAGCAGCCGTTGGGCCACAGCATTCGGAAGTTTATGCCACTCCAGCTTGCATGTGTACTAGGTTAGGGGGATAACTTGTCGGCAAAAAAGCTGTGTATTTCACTGAATTTCATAGAAAACAAAATTCGCAGTTTTGGAGCACCTGTATGTTGGGTGCAGTGATTAAAAAAAAAAGGGTATCTTCACATCAACAACCAGGCCAGCATTCTGAAGATACTTCTCTCCAACTAGCATGCATACCAGGTGTCTGAAGAAAATCACAGGCCTCCAGACAACCAAATAATTCAGACTGGAACAGACAAGCAGAAGGATGGTAGGGATGCTCTCCTGAAACAATTGAGACATGGGTTGCAAGTTGCAATCTTACTGAACGAGGGGATGAATGGTTTACACAGTGTGCAAATTAACGAGGTTGCCGACATTTTATTGAGACGACAGCACGGTTGGATCCAATGTAGTTACTGCCAAATTACAGGAGATCATGGGTTCTCTCTTTTCTGCGCCTGATGCTACTCAATTTAATAATACTGTACATTGCAATTCGCATCACTTACATGATGACACACCTAAGCGATAGCCCTTTCTGCTCTACTCTTTGATCTTCATTGCCTGCAGAAAGAAAACAGCAACTAGGTTTAGAACCCAACATGCAACTTCAGTCTAGCAACCTCATCATTTCGCTTATGCTGATTATAACCTGTAACCGCTTATCAGTGACCAAAAAATAATTTATGAGCAAAACTTTTGTACACGTGTCCTTAGCGATTTAAAAGCAAATACTGAAAAATAAACTATGATGAAAAAACACTAAAATTAACTCCAAAATTAAGTTTTAAAACTTCAAATTTTGGTTGCAGGTTTATAAGCTCAAGGGAAAACGATGAGGCTGTAGATCAAATTCACTGAAGCAGAGATATGGAAATTACCATCATGGGGTTGATGGAGCCTGCGATTCTGAGGAGCAGACATCTCCTTTTTTAAGCCGATCAGGATGTCTTGCATTGTATGTTCTCTTTGCCAGTTACCAAGCATGGGGAATAGACTTGGTTCAACCTAGAAAGTAGCTCCTTGTAAGTACTACGCCAATAAAATCATTCACCAACTACTTTAGCGCAAAGGAAAGCAAGTGGACAGGTACCATTCCAGTTTCTTGATTCACACATGACATATTGATTCGAGTCTGGAATCGAACAGTAGGTGGTCTGTCTGGATAGTCTGTATCACAGAACAACTTCAGCTGATAGATTCGTCCCTCATGAACAGTCTGCAAGACAAATTGAATGTGAAAGATCATTCAGTTTGAGCATACAGAAGCAAATGCAGTTAATATCTAGTAATGGGTGTTATACAACATACATTAGGAGGGCCAATGATAGTTCCTGTCCAGGAACGCATATATATGTCATCAGCATCATCCATTCCATAGCTCACTGTCCCATCACCAATGCCCTTCTCACCTCGCTCAAGCTCTTCAAGCAGTCTAAAGTTTCTGGGAACTGCAGAGATATACTCAGCACAGTAAAGAATTCAATAAATGAATTACTAGATTTGTTCTGTATCCAGCTACTCATGACACTTGAAATCCCAAAAAAGAATAATATTTAAATCTGTTTAGAGAACATAAAATAGGAGTATAGTAACCGATCCGACAATGTTTTCATCAACACAAGTCGAAACAGCTCTCCAGAACGAGCACACTCCATTCATGTATTTAAATTATATTTTGAAATTTTCCTCATGAGCTGTACCACCAGGCCATTGGCATGCTCATCTATCCATGTAATAAATAACAGAAGAACAGTGTTGTTTGAGGGGAACAAAGGCAAGTCATAACTAATGTACAGAAAACAATAGAGAACATGTGATGCCACAAATCACAAGATTTACCTATTATTACTAGAAGGCTAACTAACATAATGTAGCAACTGCAAATAAGCACAAAGAAAAAAAATGGAGTTACCAAAGCATTCCTTATTAAAAATTATTCCAATAGCATATATTTAGTAATATTTAAAATGTTTGTGTCAGCTTATTAATATGTGGCACATGGTTCATGCTGTTCAACCCACATAGCATTCAGTGGCGGAGCCACGTTAAGCTTGGGTGGTGCACAGGAACCCCCCACCCCCCTAAATACAAGATTTCTCACTTATAAACGCTAGAATGCACAGTTCCATTGAAATTTTCTAGGTTTCCAATGGTAGTGCACCACCTTTGTTTCAATGGTAGCTCCACCCTTGATGCCATTTTGCCCACTAAAATGGGATGGACCAAGTAGAAAAAATGCCTTCCATGTTTATTTTTTCAGAAAAAAGGCTTCCAAGTTCAGATAGAGATATGATAGGACTTATTGGCACGACTAAAGCATCCAAAATAACTTGTAGCCAAGAGATGAACAGAGGGAAGCTATTATGCAGAAACTTGTTCAGCACCAGTTTCAAGTCTTCCGTTGTTCATTGATGAGATAGAGACTTATGCATGGAGTGACAAGAAAGAAAGTTTTGAACTTTGAAGGTCAGAACTCACATGATCTGTATATAGTGAATTGATTTCAGCTGCTATCAATTATGTATGGGGTCAAAAAAAAGGGAACGTGTTCTGTAGTTCTGTTTTGCCATGGTCCATCTGTAGGATGGCTACGATAAAAATACATGTTTAGGGCATGCGAAGCCGAGTTAGACTTCTGTTGGATTGAGGTGGATTATCATATTCTCATTTGGTTCAACTTCCTTTAGATGTTCGGGTGTTTGGCTAAATATTTTTCTTTTAATTTAAGATGCAAACGGCAATATTATTGCATTCATAAAAGACAGAACGATTGTGAAATACATAACAGTTGGATACCATGTTTTGTCTGCAATGGTTATAAGTTTACATTTCTGCAGCAACTTAAAAGATAAGCACAGTGGGCCTTAGCCAGTCGTTGCATTGTTGAGAATTCCATGCTTAATATTTCTTTTTTTACTCGAGAAGTACCAATTGGGAAGCAAAGCTGCACTACTGGGTAATAAGAAGGCCATTTGTGTGAATAAATGAAGGGTCTTTCCTGCCATTATGAATTAATGAAAGAGCAAATTATTGACTCTGAAAGTAAACTCTGGTTTCCGCTCTAGATATAACAATACATTAACCTGGTGCATAGACCTAATAAGATTCATAGAAGTTGAGTCTCCCTTACAAAAATGCATATGCTACTAGGACAGTCTTTTTGGTCCTCATTAAATCCTAAAGTAGTTCCAGTATCATTTTAGGATCAAGGAATGTATCAGTTTATAGTCATCCATAAAAACTATAATGCATGGATAGGGTAGATTCAATATCCATTTATTGAGATTATTATGTTCCACTCTGACCTTATTCCATTTCTGTCAAGTACTCCCTCCGGCTATTAATATATGATGTTTTTAGTACAGATTTTAGTGTTAAAAAGCCATATATTAATGACTAGAGGGAATACTTTCACGCAAAATTTAGAAAGGAACACGATAGATAGTAAGAGAAAATCATTATAAGGACTCAGATAAAGCAAAAGATTTACGTTTTTTTTTCAGAATTGGGACCATTTACAAGAATGCCAATAAATTGAGTTGGATGTCTTAGGAGGACGAATCATCTTTTAGTGGAAAGAATACGCTGGAACAATTCTTATTAGTCGGAAGTAATCTTCACTTTGTATTCGCTTAGAAGTCTCTTTTCTTAAGAGTATGAATGACTTCCATTATTTTTGGTTATTTTGCGGCATGTGGGTCACAAGACAGTGGATCACAAAAGTAAAATGCATCATCCTGGTTGTATTTTAAAATCATTAGTATAGGGCCTTGATGTTAGCAAGTGAGTAAGCCCGCTATGAAGTTTGGCGGGGGCTAAGGGGCTCTCCCTAATTATGGACCCCGCCTAGGGACTTTTATTTTAGTACTTTTTGGTTGTGTCACCGCCCTTGCAGTGGGTTGTTTTGTGGTGGTGAAAGTTCCTGTACTTCTTGCTGTTCTTTGGCATGTTTGGAGGAAAAAATATTAGTTACATATATTGGAAAAATATCATTCGAGAAAACAATGTGCCAATCTACAATTTGGTTTTAAAAAAAAACATGTCTATGAACAAGTGGGGTAGCTGACAAGACACAGCTGTGGCTGTAAAGTAGTAAACCAAACCCAAACACATGATCAGACTTGAGTGAGTTAATTGCAGGTTTTTTTTATTTTGCAATGAC
>BDMV01000003.1:48519645-48719189 GCA_008326285.1 Oryza officinalis | reverse complement strand
TAGCAGTATTGTTCCAGACCAAACAGGTCCTAAGAGTGAACTTTTTATTGTAGTTGTTCTTAATACAGAGCATGACATGGAAGGAATACTACTGTAACAACAGTTGCGGGTACCAAAAATTTCGTTCTGCAAAAAATACCCAAAGTCAAGAAATGATAGAAATGTCAAAAATACTGCTATTAAGATCAAACTCAGGAACTAATGATAAGACAAACTTATTGATATGCAATAACTCGCGATTGAAGATAAACGTGAGCAACCAATAAATCCAGCTAGTACCCCCCTAAATCCATCGTTTCCATCCATATAAAATTGCTCCAATTATTGAGGAATTCAGCAATTCTTAGCTCATAGTCATAAAAGAACAAACAATTCAACCAAAATTCACAGTGCTAAGAGCTCGGCGAATTGGGAATCGAGAGCTGAGACTACCCCCTCAGCATTCCCCTTTACAGAACAATCTAATCTCGAAACAATCCTAACTCCTCACGAATTTAACAAATCCTAATTCCTCTCGAATCTACATTTGCTCCAGAGTTTCTTGAATCTTGCCTACGCGCACGTACACAGAAATCATACCCTCGAGCGAGAATCAGCCCCTAAAATCCCATCAACAACTCAAGAAACTTTCGCCTTCTTGACCGGCCGCAAAGATCCCCCAACCACCCCCAACCCAAATCCACCACCGCAAAACCAAAATTCGGCAGGGATCCCTGGCCTACTCACCGACGACGACCCCGGCGGATCCCTCGGACCCCATCGCGAGCACCTCCTCCTCCGCCAGCTCCGACTCTTTGCTTGCGATTCCTTCCTCCTCCCGAGCTCTGGTACTACAAGAAGCGGTGGTGGTAGCAACCAACTACTAGTCTAGCACTGTACTGCTGCTGCTAAACTGACCCCGCGGGACAAGGAATATCCCAATCCCCAGCGTGGAGGTGGACTCCTTGGAGAGAGAGAGAGAGAGAGAGATGGGAGGATTGCAACTGGAGAGCGGGGCCCGAGGAGGAGGAGGAGCGCACAGCACGTCGTGGGGAAGAAGGACGAGGGGAGGGGATAGAGAGAAATTTTGGCGCAAACCGCAGCAATCAGGAGGACGAGGACCACCGGGTTTGAGCCTTTTTTCTCCAATTGGACGATAAACTGGTTGACTTGCCCATTGCCAATTGGGCAAACAGTATAGTCTCAGACTCTCAGGGCGAGTTCTACACTCAGGGTTTGCAAACTTCTCCTGCGTTCTACACTCAGGGTTCACTTTGGGGACACGCAAATCAAAACAAAGTCTGTGTTCGGTTGCTGTGTTACTAGCGCTCACCATGCGCACGAAAAACGGAACGGTTCATTAGCGCGTAATTAATTAAGTATTAGTTATTTTTTTTCGAAAATAGATTAATTTGATTTTTTAAGCAATTTTTGTATAGAAACTTTTTGTAAAAAAATACACCGTTTAATAGTTTGAAAAGCGTACGCGTGAAAAAAATACTGTGCGCGCTGGGAAATCAGCAAACGAACTTAGCCTAAATTAGTGTAGGATTAATTAAACATTAGCTAAAAAAACTTTAAAATGAATTAATATGATTTTTATAAAAAATTTTAAAAAATACACGGTTTAACAGTGTAGAAAACATGCATGCATTAAACGAGAGAGTAGAAGTTGATAAGATAAAGGAAAAAAAGACAACCTTAGAATAGTCAACTAGATAGCTTATCAACCGATGCTTAAATTTAAACTTTAAAATTAAGTTGTTTTTAGTTTTTTATCATGGTTTATTTTTAGTATTAGTTTTTAAATTGTTAATAATATAGATGTAAAAGTTTTTCTTTGTTATTTTGTTTATTTTTCTATGGCTTATTAACCGTAACTGAAATAGTCAAATTGTAGGCCTGAACCTGCTGTAATGTAGGAAATTTTTTCTATTTCTTTGGGAGATAAACTTATGTAAACGAATTTCTATGGAATTCATGCATAACGAGGTCTCAGCTTGTGAGTTGAGCACTACTGTAAAAAAAAAAAACCTAAGATGCAGTTGATAGTGCAGTGGCAAGAGGGTGTAGTTTTAACCGTGAGGTTCCATGTTCAATCCCTAACATGCTCTTCCTTCAAATCTTTTTTTTTTACTATCGAAAAATCATGATGGCACTAAGAAATAGTATCTAGCTCTTGATGTGATCGGATTTTTTTTTATGAGCAATGTCTAGATCGTGGGGTTTTTTTCAACTTACCAAGTGGTTCGATTTAAGCAATGGAAAACTTTTTAGGCCAATTTGCCAAGGTCACATTTAATTTTAGGGGTAAACCATATCCCTTGTTATAAAAGCTTTGATTTAAGGATAATTCCTTCTAGTTACTCCTAGTAATTTCTAGTTATCCAGTAGAAAATAGTGAAGAGGAAAAAAACATAGCTGACTTTTAAACGTTTAGACGTCATTCGCAATATATATTGCACCCAAATCAAATCATGCCCATGGTTATTTGCCATAATCATTGCCAATAAAATATCTTGATGGTTGCCGTACATAAAAGTAGCTATATTTGTTAGATACGAAAGAAAGGGCTCTCAAATCGAAATTTATTAAGACAAGGATAAGGCTCGAATCCAAATCGGGTAGCCATACATTGTGATGCTAGTCAAAAGAGTTTTGGGCTTTTCTAAAAATATATATATAAAAAAAAGTAGCTACATATGCAAGGTGAATCCAGATCATCTACAGTGCAAAAGCTATTGAATCTGCAGCTCAATGGTTGGTAGCTCACACACACCTAGCTGGCTAGCTGCCACCTAATCTGAGTTAACCACTCGAGACAGGCAACGGACCCATGGGATCTGAATGACAGTTGTTGGTGCTAATTGCTACTGCTACGAAAATATGTTATGTCCTTTTCCACTATTACCAAACCATACATTGCCGTTGTGCGTCGCTGTTAGGTCGACAATGCAACCAAGTACCTAAATGCATATTCAGGCAAAAATGGGTTAAAATTCCTAGGTCCATTTTGATGACAAAAATGGGTTAAAAATCTTCATTTCTTCCTCCTTATATTTACTTTGAAAAGGCGTTTTGCGGCCTCCTTTGGAATGAAGGAATTTTGAATTAAACTGGCCCAAAGATTTCAGGGGGAAGGAAGAAGGTTGGGTTGGGGACCATTATGATCATTATAATTAGAAAATCAATGCACAAGAACCTCCTGAAACGTTAAGCATCCTCTCTTTTTTGGGCTCGAATCTCATACCAAACATGCAAGGACAGAAGAAGAAGACGATTCTATCCTTACAATATACTGATCTTTTTGTGGGTATTCAGTGATTTTATTAGCGTAGAAACTCCAGCTTATGTGTTGGTTGTGTTGGGTCTCCAGTTATTTGCGGGTTTGGTGATTGGTCCTAATTGGGTGGATATGTTTGTTGAAATTCAATCACAGCAAAATCGTGCAGGTGGAGTACTGGCACATGAGAGAAATGCAACAAGAAACTACAAAAACAAGCGTCTAGCTGTGTGATAGGAGCTTGGTCTCAAACTCTTCGACAGTACAAGAACTGCTAAAACTCGTTACAGGTTAATCATGTATGAGAACTCGCGTTGTTTAGTACTAAAGTGGATGGAATCAGCCACTACATGAATACAAAAACTTGTAAAATCATAGTATTTCATTTGCCAAGGCAGATCATAGCAAAAGTACAATACTGAAGTTCTTTGCGAGACATGACTTTTTTTTTACTGAATGCCTACATTGTAAATATTACAGATGAAATTGTGCAGTTACCAGCGTTTACAGAAATCTGGCTATGCCTTTTTCATGTTAAAATTACTAGTACCACCAGAAAACCATGATGAAATATCGTCGTCGTCGTCACCAGATTCAATCTGCTCAATGCTTTTCGGAATACGAACAGGACTCAAAGACCGATTACTTTCCTCTGGTACTTTTGTCAGGAGCCCTTTGTTTCTCCTGGACATTTCTTCCTTCCATTTCTCCCTCTCAAGAGGATCTTGAGACATAGCAGTCCTACCCCCAATGATGGGAAAACTTTCAAGGAACTTGTAATCCTTCTTTGTTGGGGGAATGCTGTCGTCAGTGTGGTAGGCCCCTTCCTCCTCAGAGCTCCAGAAATCTGAATCTTCGTCTGACAATGGAGCCTTATTTTGCAGAATTTGCCTCCTCGATTGGATGCCGTCTTGGATAAATGAAATAGCAGGATGCTTATTATGTTCTAAGTCACGTTGTGATTCAATACTGTCTTGGTTGTTCAATGATTTTGGTCTTTTCCAACCACATTTCAAACAGAATGCATTCCTCTTGAAGTTCAAATAATTACACCTGTCATGAATCAATCATACAGTTATCTTGGAATTTTTTTTATAGTAAGTAGAATATAATCATGACACTGAAAGACCAGATAAAGCCACTAACATCATTTTTTCCCCAAGTTATCATACTGATACTAAATATTAAGAGAATGCAAATATGCAGTGATATGTAACAAAAATGCCACTCACGAGACACACTCCCATTCCCCTGGATTGAGTTGACGGTTTGTTGGTTTCTCATGGCATTGAAGGCATCTTGTATTCTTTGCAAAATTCAGAAAGTTGCACCTGAAAATATAAGATCAGTACAGGTGCGAAAAGAAGACTATTCCAACTCCGAGTAAATCTTACTCATAAACTAGAGTTTTGTGAAACCTCACCTTTTGCATATCCAATCACCCTTTTTGAGAGGAAGATGCTCTTGGTTCTCATGGAGCAGCTGATACCTCTCTTCAAATTCTCCATGGCAGCGTAAACATTTGATATTCTTTGCAAAGTTCAAGAAGTTGCATCTGACAATAACATATGACACTATAAAGCGTGGCATTATCACAAAATGTATATGTGATTAAAAGGCTCCAACATACTTGGGACAATTCCAATCACCCTGCTTCATAGGAATAGAAGATTGTCCTTTTGGCATACGGTGTGTGGCCTTTTCAGTGCTGGAACCAGGGCCCATGGAATCGAACCCAACAATCTCATTAAGTAGGCTCTTTATGGATTCTTTAACGGTTTTGTTTAGGCATGCTCTGTTCTCCACATTGCCAGTAACTGTGTCAAGCCCATAAGTCAAAAGAATGCGCATAACATCCACAGTTCTTCCAATTTCCTCCTTCTGAGCCTTTACATATGCCCTCTCGCATCCACCCCTTAAATTGCATTGGCTGCAGACCTGTCAGCATAAGCTGATGCTGGAGAAATGCTATAGAATATATAGATTTATAAGCAGCATTAAAATACTAATTTTGTCGTCAAACTATTGTAAGCATGTAGTAGTTTCTTCTCTCCATTTGTGTTAGTAATTATAATGTTGCAGTGTTTTTCATAACCCAATGGTTTGAACATTTTTATTCAGAAATACTGCTACTAGGCATTTTTTTTATTCACAAACATTGGTAACTGACAATTTCAAAATAAAAGTGAAAGAGAAAAATACAGTACATGAAACTAAATTGTTGTGTATTTATTAGTTACCTCTCCTTCATCAAGGCCTACATGAGCACGCAATCGCTTCCCAGAATTAACAACCTTCCTGTCAATGCTGGGGCACCCACACCGGAGAGCAACCTGGATATCCCATCTTGATAGATGCCTGCAACAAAAGAGTTTCAGCTCTATATGCAGGGCACATGAATATCATACGCCATTTAGACCACCTCGAGTGTATCAGGCTGCCTGACGAAGAAAATGCAACGTAATTTGATGGCGCATTTCCACAAACACCTCGCGTGCGTGCAGCTAAACCATAGCCCCCCATCAGCGACAATAGCATACTCAAGGGACACCGGCGCACCGCAACATCCAGAGCAAAGAAGCACACACACTGGCGACTCCTACGAGCTGAAGCATCTCACCTGATAAGCTCCGGCCGCTCTCGCCCGAATCGGAGGCAGGCGGTGCGGATAACGTTGGAGTCCTTGGACGGCGAACCAGCCGAACCGCCGCCGAACACGGAGGCGTCGAGGTGGCCCCTCTGAAGGAGGAGCTCCATCAGCGCCACCCACTCCGGCCACGGGTGCGCGATATCCACGGCCGCCGGCGAGCGCGCTCGCTCGCCACCTCTTGGCTCCTCCTCTCCTGTTGCCGATGACGGTGGCTGTCGGCCGGGCTCACGGCCATCAAACTCTGAGCGAAGGAAGGCGAGCCTCGGATCCGGCAGGCGGAGGTGGGAGAACCGCCGGAGCGCGGCGGCGGCGGCGGCGGCCGAGGGGCCGACACGGTGGCGCATCGCTTGAAACTTTGCAAGCAAAAGCAAGCAGCCGTGAAGCCGTGGACTTGATGGAAATGGAAATTCCAACCGGTTCCAGGACCCGGCCCGGTTGAGAAAACTGGCCCAACCAGGCCCAGTTCAGTACAAATAGTTTGGGCCAATGATAGATTCTACCGTTGGGCTTTTTGGCACAACTTCAATCCCAGGTTTTTCTTGAGCTGGGAATTTCTGGTTACAAAAATTGTTGAAGTTGGTGATGGGGGTAGGTTAAGATTGTTAGTGACACATTGTGTATTTATTTCGGACTGAAATAAGATAATTTCGTAGTTTAAGCCACTTTATTTTAGTTTATAAACCCTATTTTCTATAAGGACGAATTGTGCTTGCATTTTTCATTGCACACGACTTTCCCTATATAGAAATAATAAGAAGTTGGAGCCATGTCAAACAAGACCTAAGTTTTCCCTATGTACCCGGCACATTTTTTTTCTTATTGTGCAGTGCAAGGTATGCCACCAAATATATGTGAGAACAGCAAAAAATCCGTGCACTGAAACGGTTTTGATACTGCCATAACGTAAGTAGAATTTGCAAAGTTATTATAGCTTGTTTGCCACAATTCACAATTAGAGATTCAAATGGTCTCTCAGAAAAACCCTACTTATCCAAATGGCATGCCACCAAGGCACCAATGTTTAACAAATTTATCGTTTGGTACAAATGACATGAAGCCATGAAATTAGCTAGTAGCAGACACAGCTATGGTCATCACTCATCAACCACTGATTCAAAAGGCAATACATGTTCCCTTGCTTGGATCTTCAGAGGAACAGTTAATAGCCCAGCTGCCCCCAAACACAATCAGCATATGGAAACATCGGCTACAAAAAGGTCTAGTACTAGATTCACAATCTTGAGCACAGACGTGGTACTCATTTCTACACTAGTTTTTCTCCTAAGGTGCGTCATACACTCATACCTACTGTCAACAAAACAAAAGGGGCCTTCCACCTTCCAGTGCGCTAGGCAAACATCATCGTCATCTCTGAATGACATAGAAGACCTCAGAATGCTCGGCACTTCAGCTTGTCCATGAGAAGGTGCGCAACAGACTCGTAACCTTGCTCCCGCGCTGTTGTTAAGGGATCCAAATATAGATAGGATTTAGGACCACCAAGAACAACATGTATCATGATTGAATTAGCATTGACAATATGGATAAGCCTCATATATCAAGTTGTGGAGGCAGAATTACCGTCGTATATGGCAATTCCAGTTGGTGATAACTTCCTCTTCTTCAAGCAGATGGAGCTGCATAGTTTTTATGAAAAATCGAGCAAGTGAGCATAGTCATACATTCCTTCAGTTTGTCATTTCCATTACTTGTATTGGGATCGAAATATCAAAGCTTTGTACGAATCATATACCTGTTACATATCCAGAATTTCTTGGTACCCTTCTCCTCAATACAGTGAGGGCACATCCAGTTCTTGTTCTTCCTGACCTCATCCATGTCTGATACCATATCTCAAAATCAGAAGCTTACCAACACAATAAGCTACCGACAACAATGGCATTTCTTAACAGCATGAAGCTTACCTTCCCCATACCTCACTTTCAGGCAAGCACGGCACAGTATTCCATAAGAAGAATGGCAAGAGGAGCACTCCGTCTTCCCTGTCAAAGATTGACACAGAAAAGGAGTTAACTATTGCAATCAAGCTGCACAGAATAATTGACACCAAAAAATTGACCTTTTTACTGCTTCTTTTACCTATGCAAGGCTGGTTCAGGTCTCCTTCCCCGCAGCGCTTGCAGCCCTCCTCGCCGCACAATTTCTTCTGCCTAAGATCACACAAATAGAAATTTTCTCAACAAATCATACCAAAAACAAGATGAGGAGCACTAATCAGTCATACACGTTGACAATGGCATGAATCTACCTGCAGAAATGGCAGCAAATCCCAAGAACAGGGTCGTACACGGCGCCCCTCCCCTTGCTGTCACATCGCCGCTCCTGCAGTATCCGCACCCTCTCCTTGTCGATCACCGGCATCGCCTTCTTCTCTTCTTGCTCCTCCTCCTCCTCGTCCTCTGCTTCCTCCGCGGCAAACTTACTCAAAGATCCTAAGAGAGAGAGAGAGAGAGAGAGCACAAGAACTTGTTCCCATCTCAGGCAGCCAGATGCCATGGAGATTCAGCGACCGCGGCAGCAAGAGGGACCAACCTTTCAGAGGCAGCGCCTTGTGCTCCGCTGTCTGCCCGTTCAGCCGGGCGGAGCGGCGGGTGCCCGACGCGGATCCGGCCGGGGCCGCGGCGGCGATGGCGACCAACCGGCCGGAGCGGCGGAGCGGGGTGAGTACCCGGGGCGGCTTGGGGGTCCTCCTGGGGGTGCCACCGATCCCGGCGCGGCGGCTGGCTGCTGCCGAGGCGGAGGCGGAGGCGATGGCGCTCAGCTCCCCGGCGCAGCGGCGCAGGCCGAGCATCTCCATCCGTGCCTGCGAGACTCCCAAGAATCAGCGCGGCGGCCATGGCATCGCGTCCGCGAGAGATTCTCATCCGGAGGAAACCCGAAATTTGATGATCGAGGAGAAGGATATGCTTACCAAGTTCTCGGAGATGCGGGCGTCGCGGACGCTCTCATAGTCGGACTTGCCGCCGAGACTCCCCATGGCGGCGGCGGCGCTCTTCGGTGGCGGGGCGGCTTCCGGAGATTTTGCTGCGGTTTGCTGTTTGCGTGGTGGCTTCGCGTGGCTGGTTAGTTTGAATGCTACGGTAACGGCTAGTTTTTGTCTGTATGTTCACCGTTGAAATGTGGTCACCGGCCGTGTCATGGTGATGAGTGATGACAAATTGTTCAGCTGCTCTTCAGTTTATTAAACGCGATCAAATTTTAAATTCTAATTTTTAAAGTTGTTTAAATATTTTTTTCATCATAACTTATTTTTCAGGATTGGATTTCAAGTCATTAAGAACACATATATAAAAGTTTCACTCACAAAATTAATTTTTAGCTAGTAATAAGTGTTATGGTTTATAATCAATTGTGGGCGAAACGATAAATACTGTTGTCTTTATTCTTGTTCTAATATGAGTTTTTTTCTTTTACCCATTTTACCCCGTACGAGCTTGATAGAAATTAGAAATATATATGTAGAGGTAATCAGAAGAGGGTTTGGTGTGCATAATTTTTGTGAAGAGAAAAATTATTTGTGCACAAATGGTGGATCAATACTACTTATCTGGGACAGTACTACACTAGTACGGATGGATTCATTATTGGAGTCTCTCTATATTAACATTCAATCGAGATGATCGTGAGGTCGAATTGGAATAAATTTAACCATCGTCTAGTTCATTTACACTCTAGTTTCTATGCAACAATCTTTATTTACAGCAAGGCAAACAACCTGCCGTATTACACATGTTTGTCCTACTATCGCCGTCTTCTTCATGATCACTCAGAAAAATCTCCACGAGCTCATCCCACTCGCTCCTCATTGACGACGATTCGCTGCGTGATGATGTCATCGAGGTTCCAGGGCTACTGAACGGTGACGAGGAGGAGAGGGTGTCGTCCTCTTGTGGATTCCCCTCTTGAATGAACACCACATGCTCCATTACATTGAGCTTTTGGTGGTCTGCTAGTGATTCCGTTTCTTTCAGTCTTAGCATCTTTTGTTGAGATGGGGGTAGTGTCAATTCTTCTTGCTCCATTAACTGATGGCAACCAGACATGCAAGACAACAGACGAAAGAAAAAAAAAACATGCGAAGAAATTAAACATCAGGAAAAATGATTAATGAAATCCTGTTGCTAAGGATGAACAACAACTTGGTAAAGAAAGCCATGCAACATGTTGGTTATACTACTTTTACTCCTACTCTATACAATGAAATTTCTAAAAAAAAAAAAACTCTATACAATGAAACGGGCACTGTCTTGTGCCAATTCGTTAAAAAGAAGAAGAAGAATTGATCGGTAACAACTAGTAACAAAGAGGGATAATTTGTACTATTGACAGGCATATGCAAAGACGCAATTACTCACATCCAAAGCCTTTTGAGCCTCCTTTTCGATCCAAATAATCCCGTGGTCAGAAGTGGCGTTGCATGACAACACCACATGCTCAAATCTGCCCTCTGCTGGCACTGCCGTTCTGACCTGCGGCGGAAGTCTCTCACATCTGCGTAACAATGTGGATACAATGCCAATTTAAACCAAGTGCAAAGTCAAAAATCAAGTGGGAATTTAACAGCTAATCTTCGGAAGCTTCTAACTAATGCAATACTAGCACACAAGGATTTTGTTTGTTTTTGTTTTTTTTAAAAAAGGAAGTTTTAATTTTGGAATTTTGGCCCTTACCTGCAGTTCTCCCTCTCCACGATATGGAAGACTCTTCCTGGAGCATAGAGTTTAGATGCATCCTTAAGCTTCTCTTCTGACACAAACGTGTCTCTCATGCAAATGAAACACAACAGGCACGGCAAACTGCAATTCAAACCACAGAAAAATGGTAAAGCAACCAATAGTCAACGCAGTTGAACACTTGGATAAGCAGAGTGTTTTTTTTTTTGAAACCGAGGAGTATTTTGAGCTGTTTACCAGAAAATTGATTCGAAGATGTGCTGCAGAGGCGCTGGAGTTCTTGGCAAGAAATCGTCCTGCATCCAAATTCACAAATTGAATTGTGTGTGTGATTCCAAATTCCAAAATCAATGCAACCAAACGAATCGAGATCGGATTCCGTTCTTGTTTCAGAATTCGTTGTTGGGAGGCTTGCCTGCAGCACGACGGAGTGGACGACGTCGGCGTACTCGACGGCGAGGCCGAGCGACATGCACCGCGGCGGCGCCATCGCGTAGCACCTCACGTCGCCGCGGCTGAGCCCGAGCCTCCCGAGCCAGCACCTCACCGCCACGACGGCAGCGAGCGCGGCGGCCCCGGCGCCGAGCGAGTGGCCAACGAAGACGAGCCTGCACCCCGCCGGCCCGGCCTCCGCCACCATCCGCCGGATCGCGGGGCCCTCCCGGTCGAGCAACCACACGGCGGCGCGGAGGAGCCCGCGGTGCGCGTGCCCGCCCGCGAACGGCTCGGGCCCGCCGGCGTCGAGGAGCACGCGGTAGTCCTCGAGCCGCGCGAGGCCCAGCCCGCGCACGGCGAGCACGACCTCCCCGCGGGCGCGGTCGTGGGAGAGGTGGTACGGCGGGCACAGCCGCGACGGCGCCGGCGCCTGCTCCGCCTCGTGCCCCGGCCCTGCGGCGTCGTCGTAGGCCGCGAGCGCGGAGCGGCATGCCCGCGGGACGGGCGCAAAGGAGGAGGGCGAAGCCGCGGGCCAGGACGCGCTGTCGTCCGCGCCGGACAGGGAGAGGCGGCGGAGCGCCCACCGCGCGCAGGCGAGGGAGAGCGCGCACTCGGCGGCGCAGCAGAGTGCCATGGGCGCGCTCGTGGCGTGGCGTGGCGAGGTGTTCGACGAGGCATTTCTTGGTGGCCAAGGAGATGATCAGATGAAGGCTTTGGCTTTGCGTTGGCTTTCTGGAAGGGAAGATGATTTCAACACGCGGGAAGAGGGACAAGCAGACGGCAACTTGAGGAATTCAAAAACTTTCAACTTCTGGAAGGGAGAAATAAAGGTTTGACATTTGACATTCATTGAATTTTTATTGTCATTTTGAAAGTAAAATCGCACGACTATACGGTTTTGTTCCTCAGGCTTAAAGATCAAGAATTTATCAATATTTGTGTGGAAAATTAAAGCAAGATGGAACAGTCGTATACGTGTGTATCAAATACTCCTAGTTATGAGCCTCGAGATGCAAACATATACTCCCTTGGCATGTGTGTGGAGTATATGGACTTCGGATATAAAGGCACGAAATATGACTTTGCCACCCTTCCTTCCTAGATCGATGGCATGGCAGCAAACAAACCAACATCCATGATCCATAATTCTCGGCCGTTGCAGGAGCCTCGTGCCTAATAATCTAAAAACGAATGCATGGACAGACACAAACGAGAGTATATGCTTAAACAAATATTACCCCTGTCCTAAATATAAGAACCTATCAGAGATAAATGAGACACATATTATTACTACGAATTTAAATACTACCATGTGTCCTATCTGATCAGTTTTTATATTTTAAAATGAAAAAAAAAAGCAATGATTACATAATGGAATGCAAAGCAGACAACCGATGCGAGTGCAACGATATACATTGACTACTAGTAAAGAAAACTACATGCTGCAATGTCTACCATCACTCCATCAGTGTCAAGTTGCTGGATATCAAACCGGATCTCTAACTTGAAGGGTGGGCAAGGTGCACTGTAAAATGTGTAAAATGAGTTTTAGTGCTTCAAGTATTTGCGATTGATATGATATTAACACTGTAGAAAAGATACACTGTTTATTTGATTGGATGGATAAACCTGACTAAGGTTGTGTTCTTCCCTAACTTTTTCAACTCAACTTCCTCATTTTCGCGTACACGTTTTTAAACTGCTAAATGGTGTGTTTTTATAAAAAAAAATTTTACAAAAGTTGTTTTAAAAAATCATATTAATTTTTTTTAAAAAAATTAGTTAATACTTAATTAATCATGTAAAAATACATGTTTTGTTTTGCGTGTCAGAGAGAGGGGTTTTCAACCCCTTTTCCGGAACACACCCTAAAAGATGGTTGCTATTCTTTCCATGCTGACGACCATCCTAAAAATATTCTTCAAATATTTTGGGCAAGCGTTTCTATTAAAATTAGGCAGACGAGGCTATTCACCTTCGCTGACCTCAGATCACTAGTTCAGTTTCATAGAAAGTAGTTCAGTTTGTGTTAATTATACACTTCCGTTCAAAAATAAGTTTAGTTTGTACACGAGACTATCTCGAAGGATAGCTAAATGTAAATTGCATTCTTGTTTTCTTACCTATGGACTTCAGTATTGGCTATTCGGCAACCAAATAGAAGGATAGCTAAATGTAAATTGCATTCTTGTTTTCTTACCTATGGACTTCAGTATTGGCTATTCGGCAACCAAATACACGGAGCTTGGCTAACCAAAATGCCGCCAGCAAATACTCTTTCCGTCCTTTTCAAATAGTAACCTACTACCAAATTTAATATATTTTAGAACTATAAATTTATAAATTTAGACATGAAATCATACATTACTATATATTGATATATATATTGAGACGAAAATAGTAGTTCTCAGCCATTAGCAGTGCAAGATACCCAAACTGTGAAAAGGTTGATTCCACTTTGGATAGAACTATTCGAAGAAACTCACCCCACGGTGCATGTATCCCTAGCAGTCCTGACACGAATTTTTCTATTTCAGCCCTTTATGCCTTCTATTTCAGTCCTCCTAAATCTGATAAATCCAAAATTTTATAAAAGGAACCCTAGCAACCACAAAATAATATCAAACAACTATGGTAGGGTCCCTACCGCACTCCTTTTCTCCCATCGCATCTACTCGTCAACTCCCCTCTCATCTCCGCCGACGCCGCCCCCACCTCGTTGTATCTTCATCGGCGCCACCCTCCTCCCTCTGCGCCCTTCCCTCCCTCTCCTATCTGGCGGCGGCTGACCGAGCTTGGCGATGCGGATCGACTTCGACAGCGACGGGATCGAGCTCTGGTGGCGGAGAATCGAGCTCCGGCGGAAGACTCCGAGCTCCCAATCGGCACGGCATCCTCCTCCCCCGGCCGCCGCCCCTCTCCCCCTGCTCCAGATCCGAGCCGACGGACACCGACGCTCCTTCCTCGCCGTTTCAGATCTGGTGCTGCCGACGACGCACGCGGCAATGGAGGGCGGCTGTGGCGGCGGTGGTGACTGCTGCTTCCCAACGACGGTGAAGCCAGTTAGGCCCTTCTTCTTCCTTGTCGTCCCCCTCGCCCTCTCTTGTGCTGCTTCCGACCAGACGGCGACGGGATGTGCACGGCGGCGACAATGGGGCCTGGGTGCAACGGCTGGGCGGGGCGAGGGCACGGCGAGGCAGGGACGCGAGCTCCTCTCTCCTGGTTGCTGCTTTCATTTTCTGTGTGCCTTTTTCAGCTTTTTCACGCGAGGAACTCGCGTCTCTGTGAAGGGACGAAAACCTATGTGAAGGGACGAGGGCCCACACCCTCTCTCCTCCAGGGCATCACGCATCCTACGTGGAGGCATGAGACAACTCGTCAGCCTGGTGCACTGTGAAAGGCCTCACTGGTCTACCTTAGCAAAATTAAAATAATTTTCAGATCTACTAGAAAAGTAAAAGAGAAATCCTCTCTTTCCATATTCAAACCATGGACCGGGAATCTTTGACCCTCCCAGACCGGGCCTGAGCATCAGCAGCAGCACTGCACCTGACTAGCACAGGCTACCAGCAGCATGGTACTATGGCAGCATCTCGATGCTGGAAACCCAAAAACTCGCCGGCCCCCACGCCGAAACAGCAAACCCATTCTTCGGTCTCTCTCAATCCCGTCCGCACAATGCCGACGAATTTGTCTCGAGTTGAAATCAAATGTACATTTCGAACTACACCCTTTGAAATCTATCATATTTTATTCAAAATTACTACTCCGTCGTTTTCGTTTTTTTGGCAATGTAATAGCAACAGCTACTCAGAATACATGGATTTTTTACAATTTGATCTTTTATAAAAACTTATTTTATAAATAGATCCTGAAAAAACTTATCCTACAAATGGTTCTTTTTGGGACGTCAGAGTGACTGGCGCCGTGGTTCAATGGGACGACGCCAAGGATGCTGGCGCCGTCCACCTGCCACCGTGGCACACCCAACGCGGATGTGACCGAAGGAGGGCGCCAGCAATGCTGGCGCCGTCCCCCCTCCAATCTCTTTTTTTTCTCTTTAGTGTAGAGGAGAGATGTATAACTTTTTTTTATTTTATTTTTCTAATATTTTTTTCACACATAGGAGCACGCAGGAACCAAACACAGAAAATTTAAGCTCGAACGGACGAAATATGTGGTCCGTAGAATTTTTCAAAGTTCTATCGAAATGGGTCCCGAAGCTTCTCATCTCAAAAACACAATCTTGCAAGCGAAATTTCGAGATTTTGATCTCGCTGAACCCGGCGAGGCTGGGTGTCACGCCCAGAAATTCACTACCAGAATTTCTAAAGCAAATTGTGTATTAAAATCCCTGTTCAGGACCAGCCAGGGTACACAAATGACAGAGTTGCCATACAGATCCACGTCTTACAAAACAATAAAAATCTCTTACAAAACTGCAGCGGAAAAAGAAAACACTCTATTCTAATAACTAAACACTCGCAACGTAGCGACTCCACTCCACAGGCATTCCTCGACGGTCGCAGATCTTGTATGGTCCCACAAAGCGTGGTGCCAATTTGCCTTTAGTTTGAAAGCGGTGTACTCCTCGAAGCGGTGTGACACGAAGGTACACGTAGTCCCCTGTTTCGAAAGTTAACTCCCTTCGACGATTGTCGGCATAGCTTTTCTGTCGAGACTGCGCAATTCTCAACCTTTCTCTGACGGTTCTGACCTTTTCCCCAACTTGTCACGCCCAGAAATTCACTACCAGAATTTCCAAAGCAAATTGTGTATTAAAATCCCCGTCCAGGACCAGCCAGGGTACACAAATGACAGAGTTGCCATACAGATCCACGTCTTACAAAACAATAAAAATCTCTTACAAAACTGCAGCGGAAAAAGGAAACACTCTATTCTAATAACTAAACACTCGCAACGTAGCGACTCCACTCCACAAGCATTCCTCGACGGTAGCAACAAGCCTACTCTTCTGAAAAGTCTTCCTCTGAAACATACTCCAACTCTGATGTGGGGAAAAATAAAGCAAGACTGAGTACTACCCACTGTACTCAACAAGTCATACCGGAAAGGAAAATAATGATGCAAGTAATAACAAAGGAGAGCTGCAAAGGCTATTTTGCATAAAATACGCATTTAAAAACAATAGTTGAAAACAGTAAAACAGTTGAATTAATTAGTCATAATTAAACCATCACTGTCCAACGCTACACCACGTTGCGACAGGCCCAACCATCCACCTGAACTAAACCATTTCCATTAAGTTAAATTATTAAAGAGTTCAACTAATCACGGTGAATCTGGTTGATCGCCCATAACCGCGGGCACGACTATTCGAATAGTTTTACTCTGATCAGAGGTGTACATCTGTACCCACAAGACACAGTCCTACAACACATTACTGTGCGCCGACATACCACCACGGTACACCGGAAAAGGAGCTGTAACAGGACCCTTCGCATAACCCCCTTTAACCAATCGTACCACCTCAGGTTTCACCCCCACTCCTCAAAAGGCAGTGGGCAGCCCCCCTCGTGCCTTGGTGAATCCGGCAGCCGCATAGACCGTCGCAGGGCCCAACCAAACTCCATCACGCTCACCCTAACCAATGTACGTCAGCTAGAGGAAAGCTACACTTCAAGTCCAGCCGTTGCCCACGCTGGCTTGTGGTACGCACGGTTCTTCTTCCAGGGTTTCCCGCGAACCGGTTCTTAATCGTCATGAGCACGACCATCAAAACCATGTGCTCACAACCCATCATTAATCAATATTTTAGTTGAACCAAAAATTAAATCACCCACGATTAACCATCGCGAGCCAACATGAAATAACCATCATTAAGTATTAATGAAGCTTTAAATATCCCAATTGTGAGCTAATGTTTCTACGCAAGGCTAAGCAAGTTCTATTGTAGCAACTACTCAAATTATTTCCCAAGCTATCAAAGGAATAAGGTAATTGCAATATAAAGCTGAGTACAATAGGTAAACTATCCCATAGATGACATTATAAAACAATGCAATATTTAGGGAGAAATAAGACAGTTTCGCAATTTAAGTACAACATGATCAAATGAATAAGTATGACTTGCCTTGCTCCTGAGCTGAAGCTACCTCTGCGACGATCTCGAAATAAACGGGAGCGTCGGAATTAACGGAATCTACACGACAAACAAAGCAAACAACAATACATGCTTTAAGTCTACTGAAACAAAGAATAAAACTATTTTTAATGGATTCTCTGCATTTTTATGAATTTTCTGAGACTTGAACGGACTAAAACGGAGTCCGGATGAATTAGTTATGAATTTTTGAAGTTATCTGTGTTTTTACTAAAACAGAAAAATCCTTAATTATTTATTGCGCAATAAACCCTTAGGACTGGCGTCACTGCTGACGTCAGCGGCTAGGGCTGACGTCAGCAGCTAGGGCTGACGTCAGCCGCGGCGGCGGCAGCTGCGCTCCACGTGGCGCACACGTGGCGCGAGCCGACCTTGACCGTAGGACAAGCCAACTGGAAACCCTAAGAGCCCTCTAAAACTTTTTCATGTGCATTTTCCCTAAATTTTAAATTGCTTTGGGAAAAATTTGGGGACTGTGGTCTTTGGGATTTTTGAAAAAAAAATGTGTTCCTTGCATCAAAAATTTTCTTGTGTAACCTGTGTTCTTTAAAAATTGTTTTTTTTTAAATTGGTTTTGAGCATATGTTGAGTCCCGTTCCTTTGCCCTCTGTAGATGGCAGGTCATCCCTCGACGCACCGTGGTCAGAATATGGAAGGCTTCGTGGCAGAGCTTGCCCGTATGACTTTGGTCGTAGGTTACCTTGAAGCGCCGGAGTACACCACGATCGAGCCTCTCGGTGGCGAGTTCCCGTTCCGAGTCCGTTTGGAAGTACATGGCTTCGTGGACACCAGTCTTCCCAATATGGTGGTCACCGTTTCAGGAGGATCTGACGAGCACGCTTGTCAAGAGGCGGCTTACTTGATGATGGCCAGGATGCGAGAACTACACGACTACGCTCTCAACTGCTCGGCGTACCGCTATCATCCTCGTCGCGGTAGCTCTTCCACCAGCAGCACCTACCGATCTGCAGCGGAGGAGAACGACACTACCTTCGGACGGATGGTCACAGTGATGAAGGGTCTGGACAAGATGCACGCCGATCTCCACAAGGCATCCAAGGCTCTTAATGACCAGAAGTTGATCAAGATTGCCCGTTTGGAGGATGAAGTCGCGCGACTCAAGGCCGATAATGCTAGGTTGCGAGGACACCCAGCGTTAGGAGGACTCAGGATTCGCACCATGCCAGGGAAGAGGACCACCGCTCCTGTACGTATCCAGCTTGCGCCAAGGAATTCACCACCTGCTCCAACGCCAGTTCTGCCGCCGCCACCAGGGTTCGCCATCACCTTCACCTCAACGTCTGCGTACCAGGGTCCAGCCGGTGGTAGCGGAGGTTGGTTGCACGCCACACCCAGTGGTAGCAACGGCAGTGGTTCAAGTTCAGAGCCAACAAGTGGAGACACTGCCATGGCGGATTCCGGAAACCGTTCCGAGCATTAGGCTCGTTACCCTTAGTTTTCCGTTTTCTTAGTTTGATTTCTTGTTAGATGCTGTGTGTTAGGTTTGTTGTTCTGGGGTTTAGCCGATGGTCGATACCATGTGCCTATGGTATGGCTATCTTATTAAGGATTTTTGCGTGCTGTTTTGGAAGTGTTTTAAGTTAGATCACAACAATTACAGTTAAATTAATAATATATTAAAGCTTAGTCTGAGCAATCTGTTTACTTTCTTGTCCATTTCTTTCTGCTGGTTCTTCTCCTTCAGATGGTCAACACAAGGACAAGTGGTAACAACAACAGACAGGAGGGATCCCAGACTAATGGAACAAACACCAACGCTCCTCCTCCACCACCGGATAATCCCACTCTTGCTCAAGTGCTAGCTAGCCAGACGCAGATGATGACAGCATTGATGCAGCAAATGCAGCAGCAGCATCAACAAATGCAACAGCAGATGTTGCAACAGATGCAACAACAAGCTCAACAGCAGCAGCAGCAGGCCCAACAGAATCAACCACCACCCCAATCCAAGTTGCCAGAGTTTCTTCGTGTCCGACCGCCGGTTTTCTCAAGTACTACCAATCCCATGGAAGCGAACGATTGGCTTCATGTTATTGAGAAGAAGCTTAATCTACTCCAGTGCAATGATCAAGAGAAGGTCGCTTTCGCTACCCATCAACTGCAGGGTCCCGCTTCGGCTTGGTGGGATAACTATCTGGTTACCCGTCCACCCGGAACGGAGGTCACTTGGGCGGAGTTTTGCCGCAGTTTTAGGAAAGCCCAAATCCCTGACGGCATAGTAGCCCAGAAGAAGAGGGAGTTTAGAGCACTCCACCAAGCTAATAGAACAGTGACAGAGTACCTCCATGAGTTCAACCGTCTCGCACGTTATGCTCTGGAGGATGTGCGCACTGATGCGGAAAGGCAGGAAAAGTTTCTTTTCGGCCTGGATGATGAATTGACCAACCAGCTAATCTCAGGGGATTATGCTGATTTCGAGAAGTTGGTTGATAAGGCAATCCGTCAAGAGGATCAACGCAACAGGATGGATCGGAAGAGGAAGGCAGTCCAGTTCAGGGCGCACCAGGGCAGCAACCAGAAGCCCCGTTTCACTCCGGGACAGCAGGGAGGACCTTCCACCTTAATTGTTCGCCAGCATCGCCCTTACCACTCCGGTAATTTCCGTGCTGTTTATAATGGAGACAACAACAACCAAGGTGGGCAGCACAACCGTCCAGCTCCACGCCCGCCAACTGCACCAACCCCATCAGCCCAGCCAGCTCAGCCCAAGAGGGATACTGGAGTGAAGCCAGGAGCTTGCTTCAACTGCGGTGAACCAGGGCACTTCGCCGACAAGTGTCCAAAGCCAAGACGTGCTGGGCCTAGGATCCTTCAGGCTCGCGTCAACCATGCATCGGCAGAAGAGGCGCTAGCAGCACCAGAAGTTGTACTGGGTATGTTTTCTGTCAACTCAGTCCCAGCTACAGTTTTATTTGATTCTGGTGCAACGCATTCTTTTATTTCCAAGAATTTTGTGGGAAAGCATGGTCTAAGAAAACAGGAACTTAAGATACCAATGCGGGTCTACACCCCGGGAAGTAGTTCCACCTCTGTTAGTTATAGCCCCTCTGTGGAAATAGAAATCCAGGGTTGTAGATTTCTAGCCAATCTTATCCTTCTTGAGTCCAAGGACCTAGATGTCATTCTTGGGATGGATTGGTTAACAAGGCACAAGGGAGTTATCGATTGCGCTAGTCGCACTATCACTCTGGTTAATGAGAAAGGAGAAGTCGTGACGTTCCAGTCGCCGACACCCCAAAAGCAGAGAGTGTGCTTGAACCAAGTAGTTGGGACGAAACAGATCGCAGAAGAAGGGAAAGATATTAAGAGGCTGGAGGATATTCCTATTGTCAGAGAGTACCCTGAAGTCTTTCCGGATGACATAACCACAATGCCACCAAAGAGAGAAATTGAATTTCGGATTGATTTAGTACCGGGAACTGCCCCGATACACAAGAGACCCTATAGGATGGGAGCCAATGAACTGGCGGAAGTCAAGAAGCAAGTTGATGAGCAGTTGCAGAAAGGATATATTCGCCCGAGTACGTCACCTTGGAGTGCTCCGGTGATCTTTGTGGAGAAGAAAGATAAGACCAAGAGGATGTGCGTTGACTATCGCGCCCTCAATGAGGTGACCGTCAAGAACAAATACTCGTTACCTCGGATTGATGATTTGTTTGATCAGCTAAAGGGAGCAACATGGTTCTCCAAGATAGACCTGCGATCAGGCTACCACCAATTGAGGATTAGAGAAGAGGACATTCCGAAGACAGCATTCACTACTCGGTATGGGTTGTTTGAGTGCACAGTCATGTCTTTTGGACTTACCAATGCACCGGCCTTTTTCATGAACTTGATGAATAAGGTATTCATGGAATTTCTGGATAAGTTCGTCGTGGTTTTTATCGATGATATACTTGTTTACTCTAAGTCCAAGGAGGAGCATGAACAACATCTTCGCCTGGTACTTGAGAAATTAAAGGAACACCAGTTGTATGCCAAGTTTAGCAAGTGCGACTTTTGGCTCGAGGAGGTACAGTTCCTAGGCCACATCATCACAGCTCAAGGAGTGGCAGTAGACCCGTCAAATGTGGAGTCGGTTACCAAGTGGAAGCCTCCGCGCACGGTTTCGCAGATTAGGAGTTTTCTTGGACTTGCGGGTTACTACCGTCGGTTCATAGAGAATTTCTCCAAGATTGCCAAGCCAATGACACAATTACTGAAAAAGGATGAGAAGTTCAAGTGGTCCGTAGAATGTAACAAAAGTTTTGAGGAACTTAAGAAGAAGTTGGTAACGGCACCGGTCTTAATTCTGCCAGATCAGACTAAAGATTTTCAGGTTTATTGCGATGCGTCTCGCCAAGGGTTAGGATGTGTATTGATGCAAGAAGGCAGAGTGGTTGCATACGCTTCTCGTCAACTGCGCCCACATGAGAATAATTACCCCACTCATGATCTGGAATTAGCAGCAGTGGTGCATGCCCTAAAGATCTGGAGACATTACCTTATTGGGAACCGTTGTGAGGTGTATACGGATCACAAGAGTTTGAAGTACATCTTCACCCAACCGGACTTAAATCTCCATCAGCGAAGATGGTTGGAATTGATTAAAGACTATGATCTGGGAATCCACTACCATCCCGGTAAAGCTAATGTAGTGGCAGATGCTTTAAACCGGAAGAGCTACTGCAGTTCCACCTGTATGGAAGAGATAAGCAGCCAGTTGCAACAAGACTTCGAACGGCTGAACCTCGGTATTGTTGAACATGGGTTTGCATCCGCTCTAGAAGCACGACCAACGCTCGTGGAGCAGGTTCGAGCAGCTCAAGCTAAAGATCCGGAGATAGCAGAGCTCAAGAAAAACATGAGGGTTGGGAAGGCCCGAGATTTTCTCCGAAGATGAGCATGGCACGATATGGATGGGAGAAAGACTGTGCATCCCAGAAGACAAGGAGTTAAAGGAGTTAATACTCACGGAGGCCCATCAAACTCAGTATTCAATTCACCCTGGCAGTACCAAGATGTACCAAGACCTTAAAGAAAAGTTCTGGTGGGTTAGTATGAGAAGAGAAATAGCTGAATTCGTCGCACTCTGTGACGTGTGCCAGCGAGTCAAGGCAGAGCATCAAAGGCCTGCAGGACTGTTACAGCCTCTCCAAATTCCGGAATGGAAATGGGAAGAAATTGGAATGGATTTCATCACAGGTTTGCCAAGAACGTCGTCTGGACATGATTCTATCTGGGTCATCGTGGATCGACTCACGAAGGTGGCTCATTTCATTCCTGTGCATACTACCTACTCTGGAAAGAAGCTAGCAGAACTCTACCTCGCAAGAATCATGTGTTTACACGGAGTGCCTAAGAAGATCGTATCGGATCGAGGAAGCCAGTTCACCTCAAAGTTCTGGCAGAAATCACAAGAAGAATTGGGTACCCGTTTGAATTTTAGCACGGCTTACCATCCGCAAACTGATGGCCAGACTGAGCGAGTGAACCAGATACTTGAGGATATGCTCAGAGCCAATGCGCTCGATTTCGGAGGAGCATGGGATAAGAGTTTGCCATATGCTGAGTTCTCCTACAACAACAGTTATCAAGCCAGCTTGCAGATGGCACCATTTGAGGCGTTGTATGGCAGAAAGTGCCGTACCCCGCTCTTTTGGGATCAGACCAGAGAACGACAACTATTTGGGACTGAAGTCTTGAGTGATGCGGAGGAAAAGGTCAGAACCGTCAGAGAAAGGTTGAGAATTGCACAGTCTCGACAGAAAAGCTATGCCGACAATCGTCGAAGGGAGTTAACTTTCGAAACAGGGGACTACGTGTACCTTCGTGTCACACCGCTTCGAGGAATACACCGCTTTCAAACTAAAGGCAAATTGGCACCACGCTTTGTGGGACCATACAAGATCTGCGACCGTCGAGGAATGCCTGTGGAGTGGAGTCGCTACGTTGCGAGTGTTTAGTTATTAGAATAGAGTGTTTCCTTTTTCCGCTGCAGTTTTGTAAGAGATTTTTATTGTTTTGTAAGACGTGGATCTGTATGGCAACTCTGTCATTTGTGTACCCTGGCTGGTCCTGGACAGGGATTTTAATACACAATTTGCTTTGGAAATTCTGGTAGTGAATTTCTGGGCGTGACACTGGGGAGCAACGGATATAACTTTTTTCTGTAGATGTCCATCGATATATTTGTTAACGACAGATTTTGGTAATCGACTTGGAAGTAAAAGAGAAAACCGAGGCAGAGAAGAAGGATTGAGTTGGAGTCGGACCAGGCTTCGTATCGGACTCGGTAACCGTATCGGACTGGGGAGGTGCTGCCAGAAAGGACGTATCGGCTGATACGGATTCGATGTGATTGTTGGCCGATATGGGTTGTAAGTTGACGGAGTCAGCGTGGATTTGGTGTGGGTTCAAGATAAGCTTTAAGAAAGTTGCCAGATAGAGATAAAGCTCGGTTTTAGGCAATTGTATCTTGTAAATCAAGTAGGTTTAGATCTAATATGTGGCAAGAGTCTGCCGTGAAGACTTGTTGTTTGTTAGAGATAAGATCGTGTCCTACAAGGACCCTGTTGTAATCTCGGGTATAAATATCCCGGTAGTTTGTACATAGAAACTCTCTCACAATTCAATACAACAAATCAGTTCAATCTATTTCGGCGCATCGCCAACCCTCGCAAGAGGTCTTCTTTGACGAGTTCTTGCTTCCCTGGAGCAGAGGTAAGAACTCGTTCCCGACGATTTGCATCGTCGGGGCTAGCGTGTCTCTTTAGACACGTTTAGACTCGATGATGTGATCGTCGTTTATCATGTCTTGGATAGTTGTGACAGGTGTTCTAGTTACGCCTCGCCAGTGACTTACTCGTTTTAGGGTTTGTTGCCGACGATGGTTTAATTCTTATGCTTGGCTAGATTGTTCAATGCATCTACCATCCCCAAAAGCAATCGACAGCTTGATTTTCTTTGTGTTGACTCTCAATCCACACTCTGAGTTGCCATCGACCTTAGTTCTGTTTTGAGATTTAACACGAAGCTTGTTTTCGGTTGTAATTAAGGATACCGCCGGGGTTTCAGCCGGTCTTACCTAATGCATGTGATTGCTTTATGTTCTTGCATGTGTTTGCCACTTATACATGTGGATCGGTAAATATAAGTATGTTGATTCCAGGGTATTTTCAGGATTTCTCTGTGATTGGTGTGTTTATATCGGCCGATTGGCTTGTATAAGTTTGCACTAGGGTATTAGCTAGTGTAGTTGTCTTTATGAAACTCTCATCGGTCGATTCCATTAATTTATTATATGCATGTTGACACGGGCCGATGAGATGGGATTTGTTCAATTTATTTATTGTATGAAGTAAGCCGATACAGTTTTGCCCTATCGGCTGGGCTATAACAATGTGACATCGGCCTATCGGTCGATCGACCATTGTTTTCTGACATGGTTTACTTGTTTCTTGTTGGTTGCAGATCAAATCAACTGGCACGCTCCGCGCATCGCCCGGCAAGCCATTTGGACATGCACTGGAGTTAAGCAGACTTCCCAGACCACCGTGGTAACGCGGAACCCGTTTGGTTGCTGGACGGGTCGAAATTCTGCGCCAGCACGCTTTTGGCACGCCCAGTGGGACCAAAAAAAGGCAAACTCTACAACAGCAATAAATCTCCTCAAGATGTCGAAGCAAGCCGAGATCTCCGAGGAGAACGTCGTCCCTGTAACCGCCGACCAGCTCAACGCAGAGCAAAAGGCTGAGATGGAGAAGCTGGTCGAGCAGTTCCAGAATATGTACCTGCAAACATATTCTAGGACTCGGCAAGGCACCTTGATCCAGAAATCCAAGGTGGTTATGCCGAGTCCTGGAGATGGAGCTGGCACGTCGGCGGCGGCGCACGACCACACCGTCAAGACTGAAGATACTGCAGCGCCGACGTTGCAAGACAGGATTGACTCCGCAGTTCATTCTGCGCTAGTCAACCAGTCGGGGATCCTGGTGAACACATTGACCAATATGGTCAAATCGATCCTAGATGGGTCAATTCACCAGTACAAGCCTCAGGGGCCGATTTTCTTGCCAGAAAATAAGTTCCCTGCCTATCGGCCCCTTTGGAACGACCTGAGCACGGCTCAGCCGATAGCGCCGATGCCACCCCATCGGCGCAGCCAACAACAACACTGTCATTGGTCCTCACCGGGCAGAGAGGAGGGAGCCTTCAGCACATCATGGAAGAACAATATGCACAATGGACCAAGGGAAAGCAACCAGTGATCGAGCCGATGCAGCAAGTTCCTGTTCACTAGCCATCGGCCGGACAGCCACAAGCCCCGGTGTTTACCAATCCTCCACCTCAAGCTGCATACAACTTGCCACAAGGCTATCAGCAGCACACCGCAAGGCAGTATGGTGCACAGAATCTTGATCACCACTACCAGCCGTACTCCCCCAGGCAGTATCAAGTAGAGGGCTTGCAGCAATCATATCAGCAAGACCTCCCACATCGGCCCGCAGGATACTGGGCCGATATGATAGCCGAAGTGATGCGAGATCAATTCGGCTTGAAGCCCAAGGAAAACTCTACTGTGTATCGGCACCCGTATCCCGAGGAGTTTGACAGAGTGCCATTGCCAGGCCGATACAAGATCCCGGACTTCTCCAAGTTTTTGGGGCAGGACAACGTCTCAACATATGAGCATGTCAGCCGATTCCTAGCACAGTGCGGGGAGACATCGGCTATCGAGGCGTTGAGGGTGAGGTTTTTCCCTCTGTCCTTATCAGGGTCTGCATTCACGTGGTTTTCATCTTTACCCTGCAATTCCATCAGAGGATGGATAGATCTGGAGAAACAGTTTCACAGGTATTTCTACAATGGCGTACAAGAGATGAAACTGTCCGATCTAACTGCCATCAGGCAACGAGTGGATGAATTGGTCCCAAAGTATACCCAAAGGTTTAGAGACATAAGGAACAGGTGTTACAGCCTCAGCTTGACCGATTCCCAGTTGGCCGATTTGGCATTTCAGGGATTGCTAGGGCCGATACGCGAGAGGTTCTCCTCGCAGGAATTTGAAAGCCTAGCCCAGCTAGCACAACGGGTATCGGCCCACGAACAACGATTCCAGGAGGCAAAGAAGTTTGTAAAGAAAATCAACACAGTTTATCAGTATGCCTCCGACGACGACGACGAGGAGGAAGATGTTGATGTCGACCTGGCTGAGTGGGCCCGGATGAGGAAGCCGACAACTTGCCAATGGGCCAAGAAGGGCGACAAGGAGGATAAATAGGACTTTGACATCAACAAGGCCGTGTTGACGCCAAATCCGTACCACCGATGAGGATCCGGCGTGCGGACACACGAAGGCCTAGGAGATCTGCTTAGCTCCAGTGCAGGTCCTAAAATTGATGAAGCGCGGGCGTGCCAGTCAGTTTGATCCTGCCACTGACAAGATATGCAAAACAACATAACAGAAAGTCTATCGGCCGATAGGCCGATAGGGCAAACACGTATCGGCCGATAGGCCGATAGCCAAAACAACCGATCGGCCAATGAGCCGATGGCACTATTCCAGCCGATGTACTGAACAAATATCTATATAGAGACGATCGGCTGACGATAACATGATGATGTAGCAATATGATATAGCATAATCCAGATAAATATAAGATAAACATTGATATGAAGATTAAAGGACACATCGGCCAGAAGTCCGATGGTATAAACTCTCAATAAGCAGATAAACAATAAATACTTTGTTGTCATCGGCCTGATCCAATCTATATGTAAAACTCTTGGGCCGATGCAACGTCCAGATAACTCACCGGCTGAAACCCCGATGAAACCCTTATTGGCAGTCAATAAGCAGGCTAGAGATTACGGTTCTAATCACGACTTAGTAGGTCAAACCGAACTGATGCAGCACTAAGTATGAGAAGAAACGCAAGACCTAGACAATCAAGCCCTTGACTGATTTTCAGGGTGGTGGATACCTTAGCCAATCTAATCTAGCAAGGCAATTTAGTCAATACCGGCATAAACCCTAAAGCGAATCTCGGCCGATAAGACTAAATCGAGAAGCCGAACCAGATTGACTAAGATATATGATAATAGGTGCTTACGTTGTTGAGATCAGAACGACGAAGCCCTAGCCCCGACAACGCAGGCAGCCATAACGAGACTTACCCTTCGTGAGAAGGGCATGAACTCGCCGAAGAAGACGAAAGTAAAAGGTTGGCGATGCGCCGAAGTTGTATTGATCGTGTGATAAAAATTACATGAACTACGGGCTTACATATTTATACCCATAGGCTAACAAAAATCCTAACAGAATACGACTCAAACTTTCCTAAAGATAAGAATGAAACTAACAAACTTATCCTAATTAAAAGATACAAGTCGCATCCTCCTCAAATTCGGTCTTCTCTGGATAAGATCTTTCCGAATCTAACAAGAATCCGACTGCTATTGGTGGTTGGTTCGAGATAACCCCCATCGGCCGATGTAGAACTCTAGGCCGATATTAGCTTTGAGCCGATATAGATCCTGGGCCGATGAGGACTTCGGGGCTTACCAAATTCTGGTGTTAACAGGCCGATAAAATATTTGATCTACTGTTGCAAGAAAAGCAAATTCAGTTGCCAGTAGGTCACGTATTGCCGTCGGCCGAAGAGATTAAGAAGAGAAGATATTGCAAGTGGCACAACTCTTATTCACACCATACAAATGAGTGCAAGATCTTCCGACAACAGATTTAATCGGCTATCGAACAAGGCAGGATTAAGATTGCCGACGCTAAGAAGCCGATGAAGATAGAAGAACACCCGTTCCCAGTCAACATGGTGCGGGCGGACAGGGCCGATGGCGGTGGCCATCGGACTGGCAAGCGACCTTATCAGATCTCTGAGGGCCTGATCAGAAAGTACCAGCGGAGGCAGGAAGAACAAGCTCAAGACTACGCCGATCAAAACAACTCTTACGACCCACATTGGGAGTGCGAGTTTTTCCGGTTCTGCTGGAATGAGGGGATGAGGTTGCCATCCATCCAGGAGTGCCCTACGTGCAATGAGGCAAAAGATTCCTATCAGGGCAGCTCAAGCAGGCAAGCGTATCGGCCGGCCAAGCAAAGAAAATCTGTGCATGAAAGGCTAGGGCTGATGTGGCAAGAGCAACATATAGAAGAAGAGGAGCAAGTCCAGAACCCCCAATGGTGCCCAAGCGATGTATTCACAAAGACACAAAAACGGCGGGTTCAGAGGCTAAGGAGGAAGGAACAAATCCAGGAGCAACAGGCAGAGATAGCCCATCAGCCAGCCAAGACCAAAAAGGAGTGGAGGATAAAGTCCACGGTGGTCAAGGCCGATGAGGGCACTTCCAACACAGCTTGGGCTTCTTCGGCTTCAAAAGGTAAAAGAGTGGCATCAGCGCCTGTTAATATAGTTTTCATATTGCCAGCAGAGTACAGCGTGCAGGTGGCTGATGAAGCGATGGCCGACGACGAACAATCTTCGGCCAGACTACAGTTGTCACCAGACCAAGCCATCTTCAACAAGCCAGTTGACGCCAGCTACAGACACTTGCGGCCGTTATATATCAAGGGATTCATCAATGGGCGGCCGATGACGAAGATGTTGGTCGATGGCGGCGCAGCGGTCAATTTAATGCCATACACAACCTTCAGGAAGCTTGGGAAGGTACCTGAAGACCTTATCAAGATCAACATGGTATTAAAGGACTTCGGTGGCAACGCGTCCGAGGCGAAGGGGGTCCTAAACGTGGAACTCACCGTGGGCAGCAAAACAATACCCACCACCTTCTTCGTCTTCGATGGAAAGGGTTCCTACAGCCTGTTGTTGGGACGGGATTGGATCCACGCAAATTGTTGCGTCCCTTCAACGATGCACCAATGCCTCATGCAATGGCAAGGGGACCAGGTTGAGATCGTGCAGGCCGATCGGTTAGTACACGTGGGTAGTGCCGATCTCGCAGTATAGGAAATGGAGGGAATCGACTGCTTGTCCGGGCGAGTCTGGGACGCCGATTTCCTCAAGGTAACTGATTGCAATATCGAGACGATTGAGGATCAAGACAAGCGGTTACTTTAGCACAGATGAGCCGTCCGCCGTTGAAGACGAACAAGCTAGTCCCTACACAGATGATGCGGTGGACGAGCTAGATGGCAAGTTGGGACAGGGTTTTACGTCGGCCGATGAACTTGAAGAGATTGATATAGGGATAAGTGATAGGCCTATGCCGACGTATGTAAGTGCTAACCTGCCAAAGGAATACAAGGATAATTTGATAAATCTTTTGACGGAATTCGTGGATTGTTTTGCATGGGAATATCATGAGATGCCAGGATTAAGCCGATCGATTGTAGAACATCAGCTACCAATTAAACCAGACTATTGGCCTTTTAAGCAAACTCCTCGGAGATTTAAGGCTGATATGCACGAAGCTATCAAAGCAGAGATCACAAGGCTTTACGATGCCAACTTTATCAGGCCCTGTCGGTACGCGGAGTGGGTCTCCAACATAGTTCCAGTGTTGAAAAAGAACGGCAAGCTAAGAGTATGCATCGATTTCAGAGATCTCAATAAGGCAACGCCAAAAGACGAGTACCCTATGTCATTGGCCGATTTGCTAGTCGACGCTGCATCTGGGCATAAGATTATCAGTTTTATGGATGGAAACGCGGGCTACAATCAGATCTTTATGGCTAAGGAAGACATTCACAAGATAGCTTTCCGATGCCCGGGGGCAATTGGCCTGTATGAATGGGTAGTCATGACATTTGGTTTGAAGAATGCTGGAGCTACGTATCAGAGGGCTATGAATTATATTTTTCATGATCTTATCGGCTTTTTGATTGAAGTTTATATTGATGATGTCGTCGTGAAGTCAAGAGAGTATGATATGCACTTGGCCGATTTACGCAAAGTGCTAGAAAGGGCAAGGAAATATGGTTTGAAGATGAACCCTAACAAGTGTGCCTTTGGCGTATCGGCCGGCCAATTTTTGGGTTTCTTGGTCCATGAGAGAGGAATTGAAATTACACAGAAGAATATTGATGCCATCTAGAAAATCAAGCCTCCAGAAAACAAGACCAAGTTACAATCTCTGCTCGGGAAGATTAATTTCGTCCGGCGTTTTATATCAAATCTATCAGGCAGAATAGAGTCATTCACTCCACTGTTGAAGACAAAGGACGACCAGGATTTCGTATGGGGTGATAAGCAGCAGAAGGCGCTGGACGATATCAAGGAGTATTTAACCTCTCCGCTAGTTCTAATCCCTCCACAGAAAGGGGTTCCGTTCAGACTGTACCTATCGGCCGATGAGAAATTCCTCGGCTCAGTCTTGGTTCAAGATATTGATGGTAAGGAAAGAGCTATTTTTTTATCTCAGTAGGAGGATGTTAGACGCTGAGACAAGGTACACGCCGGTGGAGAAATTATGTTTGTGCTTATATTTTTCATGTACTAAGTTGAGGCATTATTTACTTTCCAACGAGTGCATTGTGGTAAGTAAGGCCGATGTGATGAAATACATGTTATCGGTCCCTGTGTTAAAAGGAAGAATTGGGAAGTGGATTTTTACCTTAACAGAGTTTGATCTCAGGTATGAATCGGCCAAAGCAGTCAAAGGACAAGCCCTGGCCGATTTCATTGTTCAACATAGAGATGAGTCAGTTGCATATGCAGATATTGTGCCATGGACATTGTATTTTGATGGATCCGTCTGCAGACATGGATGCGGTATCGGCCTAGTTATCATATCCCCTCGAGGGGCAAGTTTTGAGTTTGCTTTTACTATCAAGCCTTATTATACTAACAATCAAGCAGAGTATGAAGCAGTGCTTAAAGGCTTGCAGTTATTACGAGAAGTCAAGGCCGATTTCATAGAGATCATTGGTGATTCACAACTGGTAATTAATCAACTTTCTGGGGCGTATGAATGCAAGAATGATATTCTCAGAGTCTACAACGAGGAGTGCAAAGAGTTACTACAAGGTTTTAAGATTGTGATAATGAGGCATATACCCAGGAAGCAGAACTTCGAGGCCAATGATTTAGCTCAGGGGGCATCGGGATACAGGCCGATGGTTAAAGATGTTCAGATTCAGATCACTCTCGTGCATGCCGATGATTGGAGGTTTGATATCATCGAGTATTTGAGAAATCCTTCTCAATCGGCGTCACGAAGAATGAAGTATAAAGTTTTACATTATGCCTTACTGGACGATGACCTGTATTATCGGACGATTGATGGTGTCCTACTCAAGTGCCTAGGTCCCGAGGGGGCCAAAATTGTTATGAGTGAAGTACACGAAGGGATTTGTGGAACCCATCAATCGGCCCATAAAATGAGATGGCTGTTGAAGCGCATCGGATATTTTTGGCCAACCATGCTAGAGGATTGTTTCAAGTATTATAAAAGATGTTAGGATTGTCAGAAATTTGGAGCAATTCAGATAGCACCGGCATCGGCTATGCATCCAATCATAAAGCCGTGGCTGTTTCGTGGATGGGGAATAGACATGATCGGCCAGATTAACCCGCCATCAAGCAAGGGACACAAATATATCTTAGTGGCTACAGATTACTTCACAAAGGGGGTTGAGGCCGTTCCCCTTAAGAAGGTTGATTCCAAAGACGCAATTCAGTTTGTCAAAGAGTATATCATATATCGGTTTGGGTTGCCTCAGACAATAACCACCGATCAGGGATCAATCTTCATGTCCGATGAGTTCGTCCAGTTCGCCGACAGCATGGGCATTAAATTATTAAATTCTTCTCCTTACTACGCGCAAGCTAATGGGCAGGCAGAGGCTTCCAATAAGACTTTAATCAAGCTAATCAAGAGGAAAATCGACGAACAGCCGAGGCAATGGCACACGACGCTGGCCGATTCCCTTTGGGCGTATCGGATGGCTTGCCATGGTGCAATTCAAGTGCCTCCGTATCAGCTGGTTTATGGACATGAAGCTGTGCTGCCGTGGGAAACCAACATCAGCTCAAGGAGGATTGCTTTGCAAGACGACTTGACAGCCGATGAGTACTATAATCTTATGGTTGATGAGTTAGATGATTTGGCGCACGTCCGATTACGGGCCTTAGAGAAAATCAAACGTGATAAAGATAGAGTGGCTCATCATTACAACAAAAAGATTGTTGCCAAGTCATTTGAAGAAGGAGACCTTGTATGGAAATTAATAATGCCGATTGGCTCCAGAGATAATAAGTTCGGCAAGTGGTCACCTAATTGGGAAGGTCCTTTTCAAATTCATCGCTGTGTTCCTCACAATGCTTATTTGCTCAAGGGGCTGGACGGGGAGATTTATGGATGAGCTCTTAATGGCAAGTACTTGAAGAAATACTATCCTAGCGTCTGGATCAATTCATGATCGGCCTTCCAGCCGATTTATGATTACAGCCGATGTGTTATGCATCGTCTTTAGATGGCCGATATACTCTATCGCCCTTAGTTCAAATTTTACAACATGAGCCCTCATCTTCTAAAATTTGGGGGGCATATATATATATACGAGCGCGGAATTTTTCAAGGAATTTTCTTTTTCTTTTTCAGAATAAGATCGAATTCGGCTTTCTGGCCGATGAGATTGATTATAGTAAAGGGATATTTGTTTGCAAAGAGGATTTCAGAAGTAATATTCAGACTGGAATTTCCAGATCAAATTCGGCTACTTGGCCGATGAGGTTTGTACTTACACAGTATAAAGACAAGATGTGCTACATCACCCTATGAAGTCTGCAATAGCTGCAATGGCTTTACGGCGAATCTGCTCGATGTCTTCTATAGCCTGGGCGTCATCGGCCGTCGACCCTGGGATCGGCTTCAGCGATCTGCTCAGGGTTGCAAGGTACTTGGCCGATGCCTTGAGCTTTGCCGTCTGGTCTTCTATGGCCTTAGGTGATGCAGCTATCCCGGCTTCGACTTCCTGAATTTCTTGACGCATGGCTTCCAGCTTCGATTATAGCTCTGCCTCGAGACGGCGGAGTTCTTCAAGTCTGTTTTTCAAGACGATCGGCTCCACCGCTAGCTCGTCCAGCTTGGTCTTGTCAACATTAACTTGGGCCTTGCTGACGGACAAAGCCGATTCCAGTTGGTCACGCTCTCGTCGCTCTGCAAGTCTTTCTTTGGCCTTGTTGAGCTTGAATCGGTATTGCTCCAAGAAGATGGCCGGTGTTATGACCTCCATCAGGTCTTCGGGCAGTTCGTCTTGAATTTCTTGTACCCTGACTCTGATGGGGGTGCAATCTTTCACCAAATACTCCAACGAGGACTCCAGCCGATTGGCGATGTAGGTCAGCCGGTCCTTCAGATCATCAGAGATTGGTGCCCTGGCTGTGCTGGGTAGCTCCTTGTCCTCATCGTCAAGAAACTGGCCGATATCAAAGGAGAACATATCGGCTAGGTTCTGCAAATATCAACATGGGTCAGGGTCAGCCTCGTTAAACAGGAACCGGCAGAAAGGGGATCAGAGTAATCCTAGTTACCTGTGTTGGAGTATCGGTAGTGCTCGTATCAGCCTCCCTTTGCTGTGTCGACGCAGTAGGCGAGGGGGTTGGCCGATGTGGTGAAGGTGACACAATCCTAGGCTGAAAAAGTGGGTAATTGGTAAATAGGGTTATGTGATTAGAAAGATAATGCAAAAATCAACTCTTACCGAGATAGTCGGAGAGGATGGTGGAGAAGAAGGAGTCCTCAATCGTGCCTTGGCTCGTTCGCGCCGTTGTAAGGCTGCCTTTTTGGTTCTTGGTAAAGGGGCCGATCGAGTTCTCTCCTTCAGTACAGATGACACCGCAGCCTGAAAAGGATATCAAATCAAAGTGTAGCAGTGGAAGGGGATTATGTAAACGCGAAGAAGAGGTTGTATTGACCTTGCGAACTGCATGTCTGGTCCTTTTTGGTTGGGGGGCATCGCCTTGGTCATCGGCCGGTGGAATCTCAGTAGCTTCGACCGATGGCTCCTTGGTGGTTTCGGCCGATGGGTCTTCTTCTTCATATGCATCGACAGCCGCTGCATCGACTTCCTCCTCTATCACTTGTTCTTCAAGGAATTCTTCCATGGAGGGGTCCAGCTCTTCAAGATCGGCTTGGTCATCAATCTTAGCCTTCTTGCTGGATTTTTGGGATTTACCCTTGGTTGGCGCTTTCCTCTTGGGGTTTTCTTTGATCATCGGCCCCTGAAGTAATGATGATATCTTCGGGGCAGTAAGACCGATGATGGATTCCAGGATAGTTGATCCTGATGGAGCTATGACTTGAGCATAAAAGATTTTCTGACCACTGTTGCTCACGGATGGAATCGACTCGTCTGGGACTTGAGGGCTGATACCCTGGATAAGCTCCGTCACATAAAATCTGGCCGATTGATGGAAAATGTGAGTGGCCCACTCTTGCCACCATGTCTGGAAACTGATATGGACGAAAGCATTCAGATGCAGCCGGTCGCAGTCGCCGAGGTTTGGGAGCTCGATTTCCAGCGCTTTGCTCATGACCAGCGCCGATGGAATTGTGCCTCTGCTCTCTAGGAGTTTATGAAGGTACAGACTGATGGGGAGTTGCCCGAGCCCGCACTGTCTAGCAGCCGCCATTGGGTTGTAAAACTCATAGGACAGGCTGGTGCTCCTTCCCTAAAATATGCCTACTGGGAGCAGGCTCGGAGTGAGGCCGATCATGAATAACTCCCGTGACTCCATGTCGTCATTTATCAAGCTCAGCTGAAGATCGTCGGGGAGTTCAAAATCTTAGTCCGATGTGTAGACAAACATGTCCATCCTGGTTGATGGAGGGCCGGTGAAGAAACGAATGAACCATGTAGCCATGTCATCAGCCGATTGGTCTGCGCCTGGGTAAACGGAGGCCGCTTCCCCATAGGACATGCATCTTCTGCTCCTGGGATCTTTGTGATCGGCGTATTTTGATGGAAAGCGAGAGTCTGATAGAGGTGGCCGATCAACCATGGTGTTGGTGTGAATGGTTAGCCAGAGTTGAATAAACCACCATGGTCCTCCATGAGCTACAGTCTGTTTTAGCATTAAATCTTGAGTGGCAATATGGAGTAGCCGATATATAGCTCCTAAGAGGTATCGGCCTAGAGGGATTTGCTTCTGGTCGACCAAAGCTTGTGCCAAGTGTTGGCAGTTTGTAGTGGGGCCGCAGGTCGATCCACAGAAGACAAATCTTTCCAGCCACAATGTCAGGAAGGCTACGTGCTCTCGTTCCGAGACTGATCCTTGTTCCATGTGCTCAGAAATGTACCCAGACTAGCTTCCAATTTTCTTGGTCTTCAATTTGTGACTGCTGTTTACCAGGAGGCTGAAAGGGTTGATCTCGGAGTCGATATCCAATCCTGTTAGTATCTTGATATCTATAAGGGTTGGGGTCATCGGATCTTGCTTGAACATGAAGGCATTCAAGGTACTGGACCAGAAGTAGCTGGCAGCCGACATGAGTGGTTCATTCTTCTTGGTATCGGCCAGGGATAAAGTGTCGTCCCAGTGGATTTGTTTGGTAGCAGCAATCCTTTTGTGCCATGTTCTGTATCCGTTTAGCTTTGATGGCCAGGACCTGAAGGTATGTTTCCATGAAGAAACATTGGGCTTGGCTTGCCTCAAGGGAATTCTGTCTGTTTCAGCATTAATTAGCCAAGTTGGGTCGCAATCGCCCATGGGGTCTAGCAGAAAGCGATGGGATTTATCGTCGGTGAGGATCAAGATTTGGTTTTTGAAGACCTAAATCATGAGAATGACGATAAAAATATAAGACCCGGGGGGGCAGAGAGTAAAAACCTTAACTTGGAGAAATCGGCGGAGAAAGCGATAATGCGGATTTTGAAGGAATCGACTTACCGCAGGGATCTCGAAGGCGTAGAATGGAGCGGAGGCCATCGTTGTCGCTGAAGGGGTTGCTGTGAAGGGGGTCGATGTCGTCGAGACGCCGAGGGGTCGCCGGAGGTGAAGAACGTGATGGGTTTGTTGAATCGGCGGCGGAAGGATTCGAATCTGGATCTGCGCGGTTTTCAGATGAGACCTAGCGAAGAAGTCGATGGGTTCCTCGGAACTAATTCCGCCACATTATATAATGAAGCGGAATCGGGGGGGCATGTGTTAACGACGGATTTTGGTAATCGACTTGGAAGTAAAAGAGAAAACCGAGGCAGAGAAGAAGGATTGAGTTGGAGTCGGACCAGGCTTCGTATCGGACTCGGTAACCGTATCAGACTGGGGAGGTGCTGCCAGAAAGGACGTATCGGCTGATACGGATTTGATGTGATTGTTGGCCGATATGGGTTGTAAGTTGACGAAGTCAGCGTGGGTTTGGTGTGGGTTCAAGATAAGCTTTAAGGAAGTTGCCAGATAGAGATAAAGCTCGGTTTTAGGCAATTGTATCTTGTAAATCAAGTAGGTTTAGATCTAATATGTGGCAAGAGTCTGCCGTGAAGACTTGTTGTTTGTTAGAGATAAGATCGTGTCCTACAAGGACCCTGTTGTAATCTCGGGTATAAATATCCCGGTAGTTTGTACATAGAAACTCTCTCACAATTCAATACAACAAATCAGTTCAATCTATTTCGGCGCATCGCCAACCCTCGCAAGAGGTCTTCTTTGACGAGTTCTTGCTTCCCTGGAGCAGAGGTAAGAACTCGTTCCCGACGATTTGCATCGTCGGGGCTAGCGTGTCTCTTTAGACACGTTTAGACTCGATGATGTGATCGTCGTTTATCATGTCTTGGATAGTTGTGACAGGTGTTCTAGTTACGCCTCGCCAGTGACTTACTCGTTTTAGGGTTTGTTGCCGACGATGGTTTAATTCTTATGCTTGGCTAGATTGTTCAATGCATCTACCATCCCCAAAAGCAATCGACAGCTTGATTTTCTTTGTGTTGACTCTCAATCCACACTCTGAGTTGCCATCGACCTTAGTTCTGTTTTGAGATTTAACACGAAGCTTGTTTTCGGTTGTAATTAAGGATACCACCGGGGTTTCAGCCGGTCTTATCTAATGCATGTGATTGCTTTATGTTCTTGCATGTGTTTGCCACTTATACATGTGGATCGGTAAATATAAGTATGTTGATTCCAGGGTATTTTCAGGATTTCTCTGTGATTGGTGTGTTTATATCGGCCGATTGGCTTGTATAAGTTTGCACTAGGGTATTAGCTAGTGTAGTTGTCTTTATGAAACTCTCATCGGTCGATTCCATTAATTTATTATATGCATGTTGACACGGGCCGATGAGATGGGATTTGTTCAATTTATTTATTGTATGAAGTAAGCCGATACAGTTTTGCCCTATCGGCTGGGCTATAACAATGTGACATCGGCCTATCGGTCGATCGACCATTATTTTCTGACATGGTTTACTTGTTTCTTGTTGGTTGCAGATCAAATCAACTGGCACGCTCCGTGCATCGCCGGGCAAGCCATTTGGACCTGCACTGGAGTTAAGCAGACCTCCCAGGCCGCCGTGGTAACGCGGAACCCGTTTGGTTGCTGGACGGGTCGAAATTCTGCGCCAACAATATTATATGTCTGATTTCGAATCCATATGAAAAAGATATGGCTGTTTTATTGAAGGACACTCGAGTTATGGCTGTTTTGACGACAGACTCAAACACAATCGGATTCCAAGGAAGAAACAAATCTTGCACAAACGGAAAGAGATTTAGTGGGTGGTAGCGATGGTGGTAAGGCAGCAATAGTGATGATGACGGCAAGAACTCAAAACTCTAAACGACGGAACGCTAATACTAGCAACTCGACACAACGATGTAATAGAAAACTTAGCAAGCCCTAACTAAGTAGTACTAGTAAAAAAATGCTTAAAGGTTTATAGAACTACGGAAAACTAATCTATTAATTTTTTTTTGCTCTTTTTGGACTATAAGAAAAACCAACGAAAAATATGATGGCGTGCCAGCGATGATGGCGTCGTGATGGTGAGGGCGGCGCCAGCAGTGTTGGCCCCTCCTACTGCCATGTCAGCGTTGGGCTGTCGGGTTTGCCACAGTGGCAGGATGACGGCGCCAGTGATGCTGGCGTCGTCCTGTTGGACCACGACGCCAGTCACTCTGACGTCCCAAAAAAGAATATTTCTGGGATAAGTTTTTTCAGAGGTCTATTTATAAAATAAGTTTTTGTAAAAGACCAAATTGTAAAAAATCCACCTCAGAATACTATTGACAATTTGAATTATCTAGAGAAGCTGAAGATATAAAAAACCGTGATCCAATTTGAGAGTTAGAAATTATAATAAAAGCTACAGTTACTAAAACCTCACCTAAAGCGTACAGATTCTATGTGATCTATAACTATACAATCTATTAGAAAATAACTGAAAACGACAAGTTGAGAAACCATTTTTTTCATTAATTTAGAAGCTATATAGCTATCAACCATAGAAAAAAGTATACATGAGGTCTCTCATCTTGTTGTCGAATTACAAAATCGTTCTTGAATCACAAAATCAGATACAATGCATTTCTCAACTTACAAAACCAGTACAAACAAGATCCCTCGACGATATTATCCTCGGTTTTGGTTAACGTGGCGTCTATGTGGTTCCTTTAACTAGGTCTTCGCCCCACGTGGCATTGACATGACGTTTACGTGTCAATTCGTCCCAAAAAAATTGTGAGACCAACGTGTCAGTTACACTAAAAAATAATAAAAAATAACGGACCCATGTGGGACCCACATGTCATCCTCATTTTCTCCTATCTCCCTCTCTTATGTTATACCTTCCCCAATCCTCTCTCTTTCTTACTCCTCTTAGGTCGGCAAGGCTCTTCGACAAGCAACGTCACCACTGATCTCTCAGCAAGCATTGCCAACGTCTCCGTCGCAGAGCTTGTGAAGGAGCGGGGTGGCAACAGTGTGCCTCGTCGTCGGCTGTTTGTGCGGTGAGGAACGGGAGTCGAAATCTCCCATCACCGACACCATCTTCACTGCGTGCGGAGAGGGAGGAGGCGGGGAGGCCGACGAGGGGGGCGAGAAGGCTGGCGGCGAGTGCACGTGGAGAGGGAGGAGGTGGGGAGGCTGGCGGCGAGCGTGTGCGGAGAGGGAGGAGGCGGGGAGGTCGCCGACAAGCTTGCTTCGCCCGCCACCATGTGCGCGAGGAGGAAGGAGAAAATGAGAAGAGAGGAAGGAGAAAGGAGAAAATGAGGATGACATGTGGGGCCCACATGAGCCCCATCATTTTTTTATTATTTTGTAGTTTATCTGACACGTGGGTCTCACGATTTTTATTTTTCCCGGATCGAATTGTCACGTAAGCGCCACGTCAATGCCACATGCGATGAAGACATAGTCAAATGAACCACGTAGACGCCACATCAGCCAAAACCAAGAACAATACCATCGAGAGATCTTGTTTATACTGATTTTATAAGTTGGGATATACGTTGTATTCGGTTTTACAGTTCAAGAATAATTTTATGAGATGTCAGGTGTATTTTTTCCAACAACCAAGCCAGTTGTTTAAACAGGATTCATAACCGCCAGAAGAACCATTAAGGCTGTGTTCGGCAGCCGGAATTCCCGACGCGCACGCTACTTTTCGCCCGCGCACGCTTTTCAAACTACTACACGGTACAATTTTTTGTAAAAAGTTTCTATACAAAAGTTGCTTAAAAAATCAAATTAATCCATTTTTGAAAAAAAATTAGCTAATACTTAATTAATCACACGCTAATAGACCGCTCCGTTTTCCGTGTTTACGCACGTGCGTGTTCCCAGCCCCCGCTGCCGAACACAGCCTAACCGTGTCTGGCCGCGCGAGCCGCTGCCGCTGCAACGAACCATCCCTTCTCCGCCCCCCGGCCCACCAAGCCACCACCGAACACCCGCCCAGCCACACTCCCTCGCTGACCCAGTGGAGCAGCAGTAGCCAGTACTAGCACTGTAGCTGACCCACTACTGCCCAGTCAAGGCGCGGTCTCTCGCACCGTCCCGTCCCACCCGAGCCGTGAGCCGCAAGGGAAGGGGAGGGGAGCACGCGCCGGGCGAGTCCTCCTCCGCTTCGCTCCGCGTCGGCTTCTCTCTGATCTCTTGCTCGCTAACTACATCTGCGGCTTTGTCCCCACTACCACGCGCTCTCTCTCTCTCTCCCTGTGGACTCGCAGTCTCGCTCGCTCGCTCGGCCGCCCCCACCACCTGCTCGACCGAACGCCTCCACGGCGGGCGGAGAGAGGGGTGGGGGGAGGAGATGGTGTTCAAGGGGAGGTTCTTCTCGTCGCGGCACAAGTCGTCGGAGTCGTCGAGCCCGACGGACGGGAGCAACAGCCCGCGGACGCCCACCTCCGCCCCGGCGGCGGGGTCGCCGGCGGCGTCGGCGGCTTCGTCGTCGTCGTCCAGATCCGACAAGAAGAAGCCCAAATCGGAGACCCCCAGGAAGCGCGACAAGCTCTTCGGCGGCTCCGCGTCCGGGTCCGCGTCGGCGGCGGCTGCCTCGAAGGGCGGCGCGGGGGCGTCGGCCTCGGCCTCGTCGAGCCCGTCGGCGGACGGGAGGAAGGCCGCCGCGGCGCAGCTTAGGGATGGGGGCGCGGGCGGGGCGTCGGCGGCGGCGCTGTCGCCGATCCTGGCGTCCTCGCTGGGGCTCAACCGGATCAAGACGAGATCCGGGCCCCTGCCGCAGGAGGGGCACCGCATCGCTGCCGCGCTCGGGAGTAGTAATCTATCGCGTGGGCAGGCGCAGGCGGACCCGTCGGCCGCATCGGCTGGCGGAGGCGGCGGCGGGAGGAAGGCTGGAAGCTCATGGGCAGATTCGACCAGTGGCAGCCGGGGGAAAGGGAAAGCGGTCGAACATCCAGCGCGGGGCGCCACAGCAACGAGCCTGGAAGGAAAGAGCTCTGCAAAAGGTTGTTGATCCTGCAAGCTGAACATCCTTTAAACTTGTTTTCCAGGTTTTTGCATCATGATCCTGCAAGCCGGCTACAGGTTTATGGAAGAATTGGGGGGTGGGGGGTTAGCTTTTCATTGCCGAGCTCTTGCATTGACAGTGAGGGGAGAACAGCATTAAGCAATTCAATTCAACCTCCCTTCAGAGCTTACCGTGTCGACAGTAGTTGTTAAAACCAGTAAAAACATAATAATTTCTTGGAACCCATGGTTCATTTTGCCGCATGATATCTAGATGCTAAACTTGGAACCACCGGTGCTAACGTAAGGATGATACTTACCATTTAAGTAAGGAAGGCCCGCCTAGTTATCAAAAGCGTAGACAATGTAAATTCAAAGCTAGTTATTGGTTGCTATTTTTAGCAGTTGATCATAAGCTGTTCCTGCGAGTTCGTGATTGAAGTTAATGTAATTGTGCGGACAGCTTCTAATTTTATATACGCAGCTCATTGGATATATGTCTGGAGTGAGGTGTTCATTTGATTTGTGGTAGACTACTTCCTTAAATACCTGTTTATGTCTATCAGAGCTATATCCTTCAGTTTAATTTGCTAGTTCTTAAAAAAAAACGAACTTCTTGGAGTCTGCAGCAAACTCTGTAGTAGTTTGCTGAGAAATGTTTTACTATAAAGATTCATATTTGTTGCTACAACTGGCTGAAATTATTCTATAATATGTGCTTCCAGTGTTTAATAATTTCTGCTCCTCTCATATGAAAATGCATTTCTTTTTGTAGCCTTGTCCATAGCGCATTCTACTTTATCTCATAATCTGTGTCTTTTTGTAACTTGAGAATATGATATGCGTGTGCCCAATCTATCTCATACACAGTTAAACCGAATGCATTGCGGAACCATTCTGGAGATTTGAGGACTCCAACTCACATACCAGATAATGTGGTACTGATGCTTCTACAAGCCCATTTCACATTTTAAATTAAACAAGCGATGACAAAACCATCTTTTGCTCTTTTCTTACTCTCCTATCTGTACTGTCATCTTAATCCACAGTGTGCATATGATCCCTGTGAAACACCAAAGGAATCAGAATCTCCACGCTTTAAGGCCATCATGCAGGCTACCAGTGCTCCAAGGAAGAGAGTCCCTGCAGATATAAAAAGTTTTTCGCATGAGTTGAACTCCAAGGGGGTCCGACCATTCCCTTTTTGGAAACCTCGGGGCATTTACAACTTGAAGGTATTCTCAATTCATGGTCTTTGTGGATAGTGATTGATGACCTTCATATTACTATTTATGGAGCAAAACTAATCATGTCTTCTGTCGTCAACACAGGAGGTGTTAAAAGTTATTCAGGTGAGATTTGAGAAAGCAAAGGAGGAGGTAAATTCAGATTTGGCAGTATTTGCAGGAGACTTGGTTGGTGTAATGGAAAAGTACGCAGATTCTCATCCTGAGTGGAAGGAAACTTTGGAAGATTTGCTCATACTTGCACGTAGCTGCTGTGTAATGACACCGGGGGAGTTTTGGCTTCAGTGTGAAGGAATAGTGCAAGATTTAGATGATCATCGTCAGGAGCTCCCAATGGGTGTGCTGAAGAAACTGTACACTCGGATGCTTTTTATCCTTACAAGATGTACAAGGTTGCTTCAATTTCACAAAGAGAGTGGCTTTGCGGAGGATGAAGTTGTTATGGATCAACGTGATAAGATCATACAATCTGCTGATAGGCAGATATTGGCTCAACCAGGTGCAGATGACACTACAACCAGAGGCAGCAAAAGTGATGTACGAAAATCGTACAGTCAAGAGCAACATAATTTAAAATGGAAAAGAAGCCAGGAGATAAAGCCTGTTAAGCTTCTTTCACCGCTTGATACAACAGATGTTAAAAAAGAGGTTGAGTCTCCAACCAGGGAGCGGATATCTTCCTGGAAACCTTTTCCATCACCTATCGCAAAACCCCCCAAAGACCCTACCCCTATTAAAGAGGAATCACCTAATAAGAAAACAGATACACCCCCTGCAGTTAGTAGCCATGTTGAATTGAACAGTCCAGTGGAATCTACATCACATCAATCACTTCCTCCCAAGCATCAACACAAAACTTCATGGGGTCACTGGTCTGACCAGCCAAATATTTCTGAAGAAGGTTCAATAATGTGTCGCATATGTGAAGAATATGTCCCTACTCATTATGTAGAAAATCACTCAGCAATATGTGCAAGTGCGGACAGATGTGATCAAAAAGGTGTAAGCGTTGATGAACGTCTAATTAGAGTTGCTGAAGCACTTGAAAAGTTGGTAGAGTCTTATACACAAAAAGACCTTCCAAATGCTGTTGGCAGTCCGGATGTTGCAAAAGTTTCAAATTCAAGCATCAATGAAGAATCTGATGGCCCCTCTCCAAAGCTCTCTGATTGGTCTAGAAGAGGCTCAGCTGATATGCTTGACTACCTCCAGGAGGCTGATAGCACTATTTCACTGGATGACATAAAAAACCTTCCTTCCATGACATGTAAGACTCGTTTTGGGCCAAAATCTGATCATGGAATGGCTACATCGTCAGCAGGAAGTATGACCCCTAGGTCTCCACTAACAACTCCAAGATCTAATCATATAGACATGCTTTTAGCTGGCCGAAGTGCAATTAATGAGAGCGATGATCTTCCTCAGGTAAGCTCTCAATCACAGAGACATACATTAGATAGTTGATTATTTTGCTAGGCTATAAAACTATAGAAAATAGTCGATGTTTATGTTTGTAAAAGGTACAATGTGCAAAGTGAGCAAAGCTATGGCCATGGTAAAATATTTGTTTATGAAAATTTAGTTTCTCCTGTGCAGAATACATTCGTTGAAAAGGAATGGTAATAATGTCACTATTTTTCCAATCAGCCACTGTGTCATGCGTATATATGATGGTTGAGTGGCTGGAATGAATGTGCCATGTATGATTGTGGCTCAGCTGCCACTGCCACACATTAGATGTCGGGCCGGATCGGTTCAGCTTTGCTGCTGCTGCACAGCCTCAGCGCTATAGCAGCTTCATCACAAAATCTGTTATTGGTACTGTAGTTACAGCTGCAGCTGCAGCAAGCTATACCAATCAAGCCCGTCATTAGAGATGCTGTTAGTTGGTTAGTTTGCTCTTTTACCAACTATACCTAGAGATGGTGTTGATTAGATGGCATCTACTATCTCCAATGTCTTAGCTGCACGTTTGGGAGCTCAAGGGGATTTGTTTTCTTTTAAGAATTAAGCAAGAAGAAAGATTAAAAAGTTCAATCCTGTCATGTTTACCTCCCTTTCCAAGCGGACTCCCCCCTTCAGCCATCACACTGGTCCTCAGTGTGGTATTTACCCTATAATAATCTAGGTTAGGATCACTATGCATCATCTACCAGTAGTAAATGATTTTGTAATGTAATATGATGCAGCAAGTGCTGATTAGCAGTGTCCTTCAATCTGTGCAGATTGTTGAACTTGCTGATATTGCGCGGTGCATTGCAACTACTCCTCTGGATGAAGAAAGGGCACTCTCCCTATTGGTTACCTGCATAGAAGATCTGCAAGAAATTGTCAATCGTAGGAAGCATGAGGCTCTCACGGTGCAGACATTTGGCACACGTATAGAAAAACTCCACCGGTGAGTCTGTGCTGAGTTCAGTACACAAGTGGCTTTTCTTAGTTGATGTTATTATACTAAATAAGCATATGAAAATAATTCTTGCAGGTCACTTTTAGCACTTATATTAGTTTCCATTTCGTAATTTCCCTTCACATTTATATAATTTTTTAGGGAGAAGTACCTACTGCTTTGTGATTCGGTTGATATGGACAAAGTTGATTCAGCGAGTACTGTAATGGATGAAGAAGATGATGTTGTCCGTAGCTTACGAGCTAGTCCTGTTCATCCAGTCAAGGATCGTACTTCAATTGATGACTTCGAAATCATTAAACCTATCAGCCGTGGAGCATTTGGACGTGTTTTCTTGGCCAAGAAAAGAACTACAGGAGACCTCTTTGCTATAAAGGTATTTTTTGCCATATATTTGTTCCCTTATGTACCCAGACTTGCTTTCCTTGGTTGTACCTGTAATGTTGTAGGCATTCGTGACCAAAAACTAAAAATATTGCTATATGACTATCTTTCAGATGCAAACCAGAATTTTTGCATGCAAAAAAGGGGAAAGGAAATTGCTTTTGATGTAAATATGTCGACTTTCCAGTCTTCTTCCCAAAACTCTATAAAACACTCTCAAGAATATTTGTTCTTGTCGATACTCGGCTGTAGTTTTGTTCAGTTGATAATCCCTGCCATTGTGATAGTATTGCAATGATACTTTAGAAAGGGCCTTGAGGTTTTTCCTACATTTATGCATACCTTTCGAAACAACACATTTCTATGAGAACCACCAGCTCCAGCTGGACGTAATTCATTATTAATCAAGGCCCCCTTGTGATCAACATGACATGGTCAAATAATTGGATTGAGAACTTCTGCAAAAGAAAGGAAATACCTGTGGGACTTCAATGTTCAGAGAAGGAAGATTAGAGAGATGTATTTCTCATGTTTGCTTTTTTTATTTGCTCCCAGTTTGACTAGTTGACCACAGAAAAGATTAACTCCTCTTCATATTTATAGTACACCTCTTCATCATATTTATAGTACACTATCCATACCACAAAAACCTGGCTGTACCACTTGTTCCACTGGTTCATTTGGTACATGTACTCAATGTTACGAATTATATCACTTGTTCTAAAATTCATTTGAGAAAGAAACTGCACTCAATTTCATTAGTTAGGCATCCCTTGTTTTTTAATCAAATCTGCGTCTTGTTAGATAAGTAACAACAATGTGATTACAGGATATGTTAAAATTATGACTGTTTGCTTTTAAAAAGTTAACTAATATGGAGTCAGTTCCAATGGGATCCATTTAGTTGCTCCCGTTAAATCATTATGCTGTTATCGTGGGCCATTTTGGTTCAATACCTTACCAAAAGTTTGGTAATGCCAAATCTTGGGCAACTTTTGGCACTATCACATTTTGGTAGGGTAGAGTTGGTAGGTCTGGTTTGGTGCCAAATTGTGCCAACAAGAGACAAATATATGGGCAAAGCCAAAGTTTTGGTAGAGGCGAAATTTTGATGGTGTGTTTGGTTTGGTAGATTGTGTTTTCTAGACTATGGTGTAGACTGGACATGATATTGGACTCTTAAGTAGTTCTTTTTACCTGCATTAGTCTCCTTGATAGTCATAGCTTACTAATAAAAATGGGATCAGAATGACAGTGGAGCAGGCTGTCATGTTCATGCTTTACTTGTGACAACTTTACCAGCATAGGTTTTAGATTGAAGTGACTTTAGTTCACATGAATGATGAATTGACTCCTCACAAAAAAGGAAGTAACGATAAATTGGTATAGTAATTTTGGTTTTGCTGAGCACGCAACACCTTGCCTCTGCTCAGCATGATAGCTCTAAGATGTAAAGCAATAGTTTGGGGCTAATTTGACTGCTAAACTTCCTTTATTATTAGTTTTTGTTTTTGGGTTTGGGATGGATGGGGCATCCATGTGGTCTAACAATAAGTGCTTACTTTTGACACAGGTATTAAGGAAGGCAGATATGATTCGGAAAAATGCTGTTGAGAGTATATTGGCTGAACGTGATATCTTGATTACAGTGAGGAATCCTTTTGTGGTGAGTGAACTTACAAATGTGACCCTTCATCTTTGAAAGCTATACCGTGGTTCTGAATTGGTTATGTTCTTTTAAGGTTCGTTTCTTCTATTCTTTTACCTCCCGGGAAAATTTGTATCTAGTCATGGAGTACCTGAATGGAGGGGACCTGTATTCTCTACTGAGAAATTTAGGGTGCTTGGATGAAGATGTTGCTCGTATATACCTTGCAGAAGTTGTAAGTTTCTTTTACTAACAATTTATTTCTTCCATTTTCACTTTTCCTTTGTCTGATAATCATTTTATTCTGCAGGTCCTAGCTTTGGAATATTTGCACTCTATGCACATAGTTCATAGAGATCTTAAACCTGACAACTTATTGATAGCTCATGACGGGCACATAAAGGTATTTATGTGTGCGCATGATCATTAAGTTTTCTCTCCATTTTTTTTGTTTTATGTTCAATGTTAGATACATGATAAACTAAAAAAATCATTCACATGCCTCTCAAAGGTAAGCGCTTTTCTTTTCTCTGATGACTAGAAGAATTCCTTTTTTTAGTTCCAGCAACCAAAGGAAATAGTGAAGTAGCAGTTCATAGCAATTGTCACAATGGCATCATCTAGTGAGAGATAAAATAAACACATATCCTACAAGACTTCTAAGGAGAATCAGTTTTTGGAGTTCTGAAACTTTTTGAGGTTTCAAACTGTGTTGTATTAGGCAATGCATAAAAACTTTGATGTCATGACATTTTGGTTTCCACATAAATCAAATATATGCTGATTTCAGCTAGCTCATTTCTAATTAAGTGAATCCATATCTTAATGAATTGACGATAATGCTACACAGATTTCCTTCTGAGTTTTCATTTCATTTAACCTATAATTCAACAATAAATATTGTTTTCGTTCTTTTTCGAATATGTTCCTTTTTAATGCCTTCTATATGTCCTGCTTATCAATCTTAATTGTCTCCAGTTGACAGATTTTGGGTTGTCCAAGGTTGGTCTGATCAACAGCACGGATGACCTATCTGGTCCTGCTGTTAGTGGGTCTTCATTGTATGGAGATGATGAACCTCAGATGAGTGAATTTGAGCAAATGGATCACCGAGCACGGAGACAAAAGCGCTCTGCTGTTGGAACTCCTGATTATTTAGCACCTGAAATCCTTTTGGGGACAGGACATGGTAAAATGCCCGACATAGTTTTCTTTCAACCTCTGCATTGTCCTTCTCGTTTTGGCTCTCTTGAGTACTGATTGTCCTCGCAGGTACTAGTGCTGATTGGTGGTCCGTGGGTGTTATACTTTTTGAACTAATTGTTGGAATACCTCCATTCAACGCAGAACACCCCCAGGTATCATACTTTCATTTACTGAATATTTCTCTGCCATTTATGTGACGTTGAGTAAAGTTCTTTCGTTAAGAATGCAAAGCTCTCGTTCAGATCTCTTGAGAATATGAGAGAGTGAGGTCTTCTAGAAAATACATGGGTTTTGGTCTGCTAGAAAATACATGGGTTTTGGTCTGCTAGAAAACACATGGGTTTTCATCCATTTAATGCAAAATGTCGCTATAAGTCAATGTTGGTTTTTGCTGTATGAAACTGTGGCAACTTGACATTCTTCTTGTACTTGGTGTAGACAATTTTTGACAACATTCTGAACCGCAAAATACCTTGGCCACATGTCCCAGAAGAGATGAGTTCTGAAGCTCAGGATCTAATTGACAAGTAATAAATGTTTTGAGTATTCTGAATACACAGTAACTCATGTTTCAGTCTTACAGGATTGCATGTTACTATTTCTTGAATGTGATAGATGATTATGCTAGATTGCACAGCTTTTACGGCACTTTGAGGGTCAATGGACCAATTATATAATAATTTTTTTGTTTTTGTACTGCATTTTTCTTTGTGCTCAGATCAGCATTGTGAATTAGGTCATGGTAATGATTAATGTATGTCAGATTGTTAGTTGTATTATGCAGGTTCCAAATAACGCAAATGTATGTTGGGGTCAATTAAGATTTTGGGTCAAACTAGGCAGGGACACTTTGCTCTAAAATGTTACATTTTCTTGCTTGATAACTTGGTACTTGCTATATTTTATATTGCCATAGGTCAGTCCCTATCTTTTTTTTCTAGTTTCAGCTTATAGGGTAATAGTAGCACACTGCTATATTATGTGTTCAGTTGTGTTCTGTGGTTTATAGCATATGCTTGCTCGAAGGTAGAACTGTTGAATATGATTTGTATTTTGGAATCTTTACACATGCAATTTAGGCAGATTATTACAATACTACCTATCTACTTCATGCTCAATTTCAAAATCCTTTTCAAAGTTTATTGAGGTTATGTTTTTTATGTAACTAATGTGATATTATGACTACTTTGTCCAGATTATTGACAGAAGACCCTCACCAACGGTTAGGTGCAAATGGCGCCTCTGAGGTATTTTGACTTCTGATGGTTTTAGAAACCTTCATCCGTGGTATGCATTATTCAAAACTTCTTATGATACATAAATGATTGATGCTTATAATCCTATTCTCTTCAGGTTAAGCAGCATCAGTTTTTTAAAGACATTAGCTGGGATACCCTTGCTAGGCAGAAGGTGGGATAGGGTTAACTATTTATTCTTTAAACATAGTTGCATCCCCATTGTAAAGGTGTACCAAGGATAACACGGAATCATATGCAGGCTGCCTTTGTCCCCTCCTCAGATAGTGCATTTGACACGAGCTACTTCACCAGCCGTTATTCTTGGAATCCATCAGATGAAAACATCTATGAAGCATACGAATTTGAGGATTCCAGTGATAACGGAAGCCTTAGTGGCAGCAGTAGCTGTGTGAGCAATCACCAAGATGATATGGTATGAATCATTTTCGTGCTATTTGATGATAAAAAAACAACATGTTCTTCAGCATTTATAGGAAGTAGAGGAAAAGAAAAATACAATTAGTTTGTCTGCCTTTTTATTCTTCAGTCATTTTGCTAAATGATTGTGCAAATTGTGCAAATAGGGGGATGAGTCTAGTGGCTTCACTGAGTTTGAATCTGGCTCAAATGTCAACTATTCTTTCAGCAATTTCTCATTCAAGGTAATCCTACAGTTTCACATATTGATTAAAGGAGAAGATTGTTCTTTTACCAAACATATGCGGATCAAATCACGTCTTATAATAAGAAGAAATCTTTCTCGGTATCAATCCCCTTGCCCCTCATTCTTTGAGAATCAGAAGGATCCTTTTCGAGTTTCCATTTCTTCATTTGGAATCTGGGCTCTTCTATCTTTGACTTATTTTTTTTTGCTTTATTCTTTATTTATTTCATTTCGATTTTTCCCTCTTCCTCTATCCCTATCCTCTAGGTACAGCGTTTGCATTAATAGAGAACCTTTTCCTTTGTATGAATCTATATTTTTCCATTCCAATTTCTTCCCGAAACTTCCCAAGAAAAATCCCGAATTGGATCCAAAATTGACGGGTTAATGTGAGCTTATCCATGCGGTTAGGCACTCTTCAAATAGGAATCCATTTTCTAACTGGCTTTCGTGCTTTGGTGAGTCGTCCGAGATCCTTTCGATGACCTATGTTGTGTTGAAGGGATATCTTTATGATCCGATCGATTGCATAAGACCCACGGTAGCAATAGAACGGGGAAAGTATACAGAAAAGACAGTTCTTTTCAATTTCGATTATCTATATATTAGTTCGTTTCTATTTCTAGATATCTATTTCTATACCCTTATAATAATTGAAGCATGTCAATATGCACCATGGTGTTGTCATGGTGGATAACCTGTTCCTTTTTTCTTTACAATTTCTCAGTCAAAGTAAGCCTACAGCTTCACAGACCACCTATTTTCTTTCATGTTCGTAATGTGATTGAAGCATGCATTCTCCACCCTTTTTTAAAATGAATGTGTAATGTGTTATGCATGTCCTTCACTTACAGGCAGAAAAGTTTACCCACAGCTCTTTACATTTCCCTTATATGTACTCACGAACAGGTCCTCAATATTTGCATTACCAAGCAATATAACACCTTTTTCAGTATTGTAATATGCTTCAAATCATAGTAGTCACATCTCTACTTCGCTAGATGCAATACTGTAATATACCTCAAACCATTGGAATCACTTCGCTAGATATTTAATGCTATTGGTATGAATCATAGTAATCAGTCAGTCAACTTATATGCTCACAACTTCACAAGCACGTGCTGTGTAAAATATAGTTTGATGATCCCCTTGAATGTGGTAAAATTGTTCCGCACAGTAAACGATAGTACAGTGTTCATTATAAAATAGCACCTAGATCCTTGTGATACATAACCTAAAAATCCACTGAGTATTTCATCTTACTGATGGCTCACTGACATGTGGGCCAACGAGACAGTGAGTGGCAAAAAAGGGATTGGGCAAAGTGTCGACAAAGGCAAACCAAAGTTCTTAGTGTCTAGCAGTCCAACAAAACAAATACATATTCTTTTTTATTCTCATTAAATTTGTGATGGTCAGGATTCAATGACAGTATCAATCCTTAAAAGTAGGGGGAGAATTTATTGTTAGCCCATTTGTGCCTATATTCTGCACACCGTTCTAACTTCTTTTGCTGCAGAATCTATCACAACTTGCCTCTATCAATTACGATTTGCTCACCAAAGGATTGAAGGATGATCCACCAACGAAATCTGAGACGTAGCAGTTCGTGTTATATCAGAATTTATTCATTTGAAGTAACCAGACAATTTACAAGGCGCTCGCGTGGTGTAGATCTTGTACATGTAAGTGTTCCAGTTATTCTATGTGCAGCCAAATGTCATATTGTAATGCTGTTTCATGGTTTAATCCGGTAGTTATTACAAATGTTGCAGATGAAAGTGTGAGGCATGGGCTGTTCCTATTGAGGTTGTTCCTACATCTCGCGGAGCCGAGTACAGTTTTGATGTTGCTTGTTTTCGAACAATTCCTGTGTCACCATCAAACATCCTTGACCATAAGTTGGAATGCGTCACCTAGGAGCGCTGTTTTTTTCTTTCTCTTTTCGCACTTCATCGGCCTTGGGTGCCACCAAGATTTGGTCAAGGTTACTGTATGCAGATAGAACCCTTGAAGATGTAGATGGTCTGAGCAATTTTTCATTGTGGCATGTGATTGGGAATGACCGAATGAAGTTCCTAGAGCTGTCGTCTCGGAGGTTTCCCTGTACTCGGAACTATCAACACTTAAAAATACCATTCACTGGGTATAATTCTGGTTAAATAGCAGTGCTCAAGTTTTCTCGGGGCAAGTATCTGGCTCTGTTGGTTCGCTTGGTTGGTCAATGGATTCACTGTATCTTTACCAATCGAGGGAACTCGGGAGACTGAACGGTCCTGAGTTCTTTTCTCGTAGAATGGTGAATGGCCAAGTTTTACAGTGGAGGTGGCTACTATTTTTAATTTTATTTATTAATAAATTAAGAGGTAACATGTATGATAGGTTGCCTCTAACATACGACTCTTTGCCTTCAATAGCAGGTACTATAGGCATCCAAGCACTCTAGGTGCCATGTAAGCTTATATGGTGAGGTGACGAGGTGAAGTGAGAAGCCATATCTCTCATGCATGTGGTGTTTCTAAGTGTCATGTAAGCTGGGGCATACACAATTTGGTGTTTCTAGGTGTCATGTAAGCTTATATGGTGAGGTGGCGAGGTGGAGAGAGGAGCCACACTTTTTATGCAAGGGGCATACACAATTTCAAGAGATAAAAGAAAGAAAAATGGATTGAGAGAATAAATAAAACAAAATCATCAAGGTGCATTAGGGCAAATTTGTTAAAGAGGCAATGTATTATATATATTACTTCCCTCTGTTTTCCTCCGTTTCATATTATACAATGTTAGAGGCAATCTCAAATCCTTTTGAATTCTGATCACTCAGCTGACCTCTTTGGTTCTGATCACTTTCAGGTTATGACCAAGTTATCAAATTCAGTGATTAGTTCTTTTTAAGAAGAGTTTTTTCTTAACTAGTTCGAGATGAAGCTGGGACAATTTTGCAGTCCTCTAATGGTCTATATGAATTTCAGGCTATCTTGTTCTTGAGCTCGAGACTGCAGCTTGTTTGGTTCACGTTCTGGTTGCTCATGTCGTGCCGGGCACTTGTATTAGCTAAAGTAATTCATATAGACCATTAGACCAGGAACTGGGACTGCGAATTTGTCCCAGTTTCATCTCGAATTAGTTAAGAAAAATCTCTCCTTAAAAAGAACTAATCACTGGATTTGATAACTTGGTCATAACCTGAAAGTCCCAACAGAAAATGATTTGAAACGACAACAGAAAACCTCTCAAGATGAGCTCTTACCGGGAGTCACAGCGCTACTGGTACGCATCCATTTATCGGCAAATTTGGAATCCTGGTGCTGACAAGAGTGTACCCCTCAAACTATACGAGCCTTTTTTAAACACCTTTTCATATTTGCAGTTAACAAACAAAGCCATATCTCCTAGAAGCTGAACATGTATGATTTATGGAACATGTTGAAATGGCAGAGGTTGAGGGCATAAAGGATTTGAGGGAAGTAAGAGAGTTCATATGAGCACCGTAAGGTCCAAAGTGCAGTTTCAGGTTAATAATCTTTAGAAAGCAGAAACACGTCGGTTATGTGCAATTAGCACCCGTGAAAAACAGCATAATTGGGGATGGGACATGTGGGCTAACCCGAAAAGAGTCAGCCCAAAGTAATGTGATTCTTTAGGGTGTGTTCTATACTACACTTTCCCAATTTCTACTCCCTCGTTTTTCATGCACATACTTTCTAAACTGCTAAACCGCGCGTTTTTGGCAAAAAAATTCTACATGAAAGTTTGTAAAGAACATATTAATCCATTTTTTTAATTTTTTTAGCTAATACTTAATTAATCATGTGCTAATAGGCCACCCTGTTTTCCATGCATGGGGAAGAGGTTCCTAACCCCTCCTCCCGAACACACCATTACTTGTCATAATACAGGAAAAGACATGAAAAAATATTTCAAAATCACTTGTCATGTCAAAGCATGGCCATTTTTTAGACCACAATCGTAGAAGTGATCAAAAAGCTCATTCTAATGTGACTACTGGTTCTCATTGAACTCATGATGGCATTTTGCACACCTATAGAAAACAGTTTGCCCCTCATCTGCTGACCGTAGCTGCAATTACACGTTTCATAAGGGTAGTTAAGCGTCAAAACTAGAAAAAGGAAAATTGAGCTTATTGAACATCAAATGTTCAAGGATCGATAGCTGACCTGCCTGGTGTAATACTGAAGTTCAGTATTTTTGCATTTTTCACACTCTTTATTTACCTAATGCAGAAAAGGATTTGTGAATATGTGCAGAACTACAAAATACTATCAGACTATATTTTGATGAAAAAGCTTAACTTACAGTAGCTCTTTTGACAATTACGTCTTCCTCCTTCAGTGTCGTTTCAAGAATCACATATGGATCAAGTTTTAGCTCTCTTCTAATATCCTGTCGACAGCATGCAAAAAGTCAACTACATATAAATAGCCATGGAAATCTTCTTCGATATCTGATATAAATGGTTGGGACAAGATTCAAGAAACTGCACAGTTCATTAAAAAGGCAGGACCTGTGGTCCATAAAATTAAAATGTTCATTTGGCAACTACTGTTAGGTGCTATGTCTTTGTTAAGTACTATAAGTGTACAAGTGTGTTGCATAGGACTTAATCAGAGACAGAGTAGCCCACAAATGCCAAGCCAGAAAATCATTATACATCTTCCCTTAGCTGCTCTATAAGATGTTTGCGTACAACTCATACTATTCCATTACCACAGTTGATTCATGCATGTGAAAGCATGATGATATTGCCATTTGAGTCGATATTGCCATTTGAGTCATCTCAGCACAGGAAAAAAAATCCCAGACCAATACTCCCTCCGTTCCAAAATATAAGGATTTCTAGGATTCAAATTTTGTACCACAATATAAGCATTTCTGCACTGATTCCCATCACTTCAATGATCTCAGAGCCAATCAGATGCTTAAAAAGGGAATCTAAGCAATTCAAAGTTCAAAAATTGACAACTGAAATGACTAAAAAGAAATATTTTGACCTAATCTTAGTAGCAATACTTGCGAACCTAGAAATCATTATATTTTGGAACATATGGAGTAGCTCCGATGATATGCATTGATTATCCCAAGGAAGGCAGCATGGATAATTGCGATAAATTTTTTTTGGAGAAAATCTAAAAATCTACTAAAGTGCACTGCCATGTAGATTCAATAATCAGCAAGCCGTTCCTCTATAGATGAAATATGATAGGCACGACACAGACCGTCCTTTTACCTAAACCACAAGATTGGATTGCTCCGCCGCACAACCATATACTTCTCGTGCAAATCAAACTAACTATATCTCCCCCAGGATTACTACACTGAATTGCATTATGGATTTCATATACTTAAGGGCAAACAAAATCGGTCGCGACTGAAACAGACGAGCCAGGGTTCGCGCGAGCTAGAGGTTATAGAGCAATCGGCCGCACCTCAGCCGTGACCGTGTACCGCGTCTCTTTCCCTTCGATCTCTGCGCCGCAAAAAGAGAAGGATGCATCAGCCACAAGAAGAACACACCGAGGGCTTTGCAGGGAGAGAGGAGGGGAAGACGACCTTTGGCCTTGCGCTTGAAGCCGCAGAGCGGGCAGGAGGCGGAGCGGACGGAGTCGAATTTGAGGAGGGTGCCGCACACGCCGCAGAAGAGGAAGTCCCGTGCCTGCCAGAAGGCCATGCCGCCGCCGCCGCCACCGGCGAGTGTTCCTCCTCCACTAGTCTGTGGTTGGCTGGCGATGGTGGCTCGGCCCGATCAAAACGGCAGGCTGTTTTAGGGTTTCTCTAGGCGGGCTCGTGGGATGGGCTGATGGGCCTACGAACTCTTGTTTTCCCGCGCGGAACGCGGCCCACTGAAGTAATGGACTACACATTAAATAATGGAATAATAATATTTTGCCTTCCTCAATTCTTGCTCGTGATTGAATTGCCTCCCTACACTACAATACCAGATATAACGCCTTTTTTCATCTTTGAAAACAAGTGCAAATAAAGTCTCTCAATTTGTCACCGAGTTCGAAATTCATCCCTAAACAGCAAAACCAGATACAACGCACCCTCCCCCACTTACACGCCTATATGGCTTCTTTGACTAGGTCTTCGTCCCACGTAACATTGATGTGACGCTTACATGGCAATTTGATCCAAAAAATAATAAAACCTATGGGTCCACATGTCAGTTTCACACACAAAATAATAAAAAATATGGGGCCATGTGGTCCCACATGTTATCCTCACTACTCCCCTTTTCTCTCTATCATTTGTCTTTCCTCTCTTCTCTCTATCCTCTCTCTCTCTTCGACCGGTGGAGCAGGGTGGGCGACGACCGGAGAAAGCTATGAGCGGGGCGGAGCGGCCGGCCAACAGAGCGGGACGGGTGGCGGGCAGCTAGCGGCCAGCGGCGCGCCTATGGGCCCATGGCCATAGCGCACATGCTTGGATGGGCCGGCCCGTCGCTCCATGCCTCGGATGCCTCGGGATCACCACTGTCTTCACCCGCGGCGGCACGCGGTGCCGGCGGAGCCCTGCCTCCCCTCGGCCGGCTCGGCAGGGACGGAAGCTCACCGCGGCCATGTGCGGTTCTTGGTATCCCTCTCGTCAGTTTGTGCCTCCACCCCGATGATTTGTGTTTCACTAGTCTTGCACATCTGTCTTCTTTCACTCATCAGGTTTGCGCTAGGTTTTGCCGATTGGGGATGAATTCGTGACGAAATTGCAATATGGGGCTCTCTCTCGGTAATGGATTGGAGGTATTGTCTGGGGCTTTTTTTTGGTGGTTGTTAGTTTGAAATCAGTTCATTCCATGGGGCTGCTGGTAAATGTAATCTTTAAACTATAAACCATCTTTATGGTGTGTTTGTTTGTATGAGTTGGGAAAAAAAATTTTCCGCACGAAAAACAAAGCGACTCATTAGCACTTGATTAATTAAGTATTTACTAATTTTTTTTGAAAAATGGATTAATATAATTTTTTAAAGCAACTTTCATATAGAAACTTTTTAAAAAAACACATCGTTTAGCAGTTTGAAAAACATGCGCGTGGAAAACGAGTGGGGTGAGTTGGGAACTCGCCCCAACAAACATAGCCTTAGGCTTTGTTCTTCACTCTCCTTTCCTAACTCATCACTCTTTTTTTTCGCGCGCACGCTTTTCAAACTATTAAATGGTGTGTTTTTTTAAAAAAGTTTCTATATAAAAGTTACTTTAAAAAATCAAATTAATCCATTTTTGAAAAAGAATTTAGCTAATACTTAATTAATCACGTGCTAATGGATCGTTCCGTTTTCCGTGCGCACGGTAAATTTTCGCAACACAGGAAAATGAACGAAGCCTTAAACTATAAAAACCATCCGTGAGTGGCTATCCAACAAAGATAAACTAATGCATCCAAGGATTCGGTTTGCATGTTCCATCAGTTCCGTGCCGCCCGTACGTCTGCAAAAACAAGGATTGGAGCACGCGCCGACCGCCGCTCGCCCCGCTCCGCCGGCCCTAGCTCGTCCTGTCCGTCGCTCGCTCCGGCCATAAGTAGGGGGGAGAGAGTGGATAGAGAGAAGAGGAGAATACTAAGCATGACATGTGGGACCACATAGGCCTTATTATTTTTATTTTTTTGTATGTAACTGGCATGTGGGTTTTATGAGTTTTATTATTTATTCGGATCAAATTGTCATGTAAGTGTCATATCAATGTCACGTGAAACGAAGACCTAGTCAAATAAGCCACGTAGGCGTCACGTCAATCAAAACCGAGAACAATACTGTCGAGGGACCTCGTTTGAACTGGTTTTTTAAGTTGAGGGACGCGTTGTATCTGGTTTTGTGGTCTAGGGATAAATTTTGAACTCGATGACAAATTGAGAGACCTAAAGTGAACTTTTTCCTTTTCTCGCGCTGAACGTGGCTCACTGAAATAATGGACTACACATTAAATAAAGGAATAAGAATATTTTGCCTTCCTCAATTCTTCCTCACGTTGAATCGCCTCCCTAAACCACAATATGGCATAACGCCTTTTTCATCTTAGAAAACAAGTGCAAATAAAGTCCCTTGACGGTTTGGTCCTACATGATGGGTTGAATTGGTCTTCATCTCATATGACATCGACGTGACGCTTACGTGGCACTAAAATAAAAATAAAAACTAAATGAGATTGTTAACGACGGATTTTGGTAATCGACTTGGAGAGAAAAGAGGAAACCGAAGTAGAGAGGAAGGATTGAGTTGGAGTCGGACCAGGCTTCGTATCGGACCCGGTAACCGGATCGGACTGGGGAGGTGTTGCTATAGAAAGCGTATCGGCCGATACGGATTCGGTTTGGTCGTGGGCCGATACGGGTTGTGAGTTGACAGCGTCAATGTGGGCTTGGTCTGGGCTCGGAATAAGCTTCAAGGAAGTTGCCTAATAGAGATAAAGCTCGGTTTTAGGCAATTGTATCTTGTAAATTAAGTAGTTTAGATCTAATCTGTGGCTTAAGTCTGCCGCAAAAACTTGTTTGTTAGTTGTAGATAAGATCGTGCCCTACAAGGGTTCTGTTGTAACCTCGGGTATAAATATCCCGATAGTTTGTACATAGGCTCTCTCTCTCTCAATCAATCAAAATATACAACCAATTCAATCTATTTTCGGCGCATCGCCAACCCTCGTGAAAGGTTGATCTTGACGAGTTCTTGCCTTCCCAGAGCAAAGGTAAGAACTCGTCCACGACGATTGGCATCGTCGGGGCTAGCGTGTCGTTTTAGGCACGTTAAGCCTCGATGATGTGATCGTCGTCTATTGTGTTTTGAGTAATCTTGACAGGCGTCTTAATTATGCTTCGCCAGCAGTATATTCGTTTTAGGGTTTATTGTCGACGACAGTTTAATTGTTATGCTTGGTTAGATTATTTGATGCATTTACCATCCCCAAAAGCAATCGACGGCCTGATTTTCTTTGTGTTAAGTCTCGATTCACACTTTGAGTTGCTATCGACCTTAGTCCTGTTTCGAGATCTAACACGAAGCCTGTTTTCGATTGTAATTAAGGATAGCGCCAGGGTTTCAGCCGGTCTTATCTAATGCATGTGATTATTTAAGTTTTTTTGCATGTGTTTGCCACTTATACATGTGGATCGACGAATATAAACATACCGGTCACAGAGTGTTTTTAAAGACTTCTCTGTGGTTGGTGTGTTTATGTTAGCCGATTGACTTGTATAAGTCTACACTAGAGTAATAGCTAGTGTAGTTATCCTCATGAAACTCTCATCGGCTAATTCTATTAATCTGTCACATGTTTTAGCATGGGCCGATGAGATTAGATCTCTTCAATTTGCTTATTATAACAAGTAAGCCGATACAGCTTTGCCCTATCGGCTGGGCTATAACAATGTGACATCGGCCTATCGGCCGATCGACCATTGTTTTCTGATATGGTTTGCTTGTTTCTTGTTGATTGCAGATCAAATCAACTGGCACGCTCTGCGCACGACTAGGCAAGCCAATTTGGACCTGCACTGGAGTTAAGCAGATCTCCCAGGCCGCCGTGGTAACGCGGAACCCGTTTTGTTGTGGGACGGGTCCAAATTCTACGCCAACAGAGATCCACATTTCAGTGAGTAAAAAAAATAAAAATAAATAACATGCCCACATGTTAGTTACCCTTTCTCCAACTTTACCCTTTTTTCTTTCCCCGGTCTCCGCTTCTTCTCCACGAGCAACAGGCTAACAAAGGCCGGCGAAGAAGCGCGGGGCGGCGGCAACGGAACAGAGCTCAGTTGAGTGGTTTAGAGACCGGAATTAATCGAAAACCATGAGACCGTGGAGATAGCGCTCGAGCGAGAGCCTATTTTACTGATGAGGAGTTAGCAGCGATGACGGAAGGCGTCGGTCCACAATGGCGGAGGAGGATAGGATAGAGGCGAGGGAGGAGGGCGGGAAGGCGAGGAAGCCGGCGAGCTTGAGCACGGGTGCTCAAAGCCTCCTTGAAGCATCTAGGCCCCTGTTGTTAATTTTGACAATTAATGACAAGCATTAATTGTAGACTAACTATTTTATTTGAGTGATATATTTGAGTTAGGATCACATGATGTACATGCCATGGACGATCACCGCAGAATAAAATTGATGGCACAAAGCAATGGAACAAAGGCGGTAAATCTAGCGTTTTATTTTAAATCGATTGGGTGATCGAATTTTTGCTAGGTTTATTTCTAGCTTTGCCGTACTATTAAGAGGGGTAATGACCTTGGTAAAGAAATGATCAAAGTGCCACATTAGGTCATTTGCATCAACACTTGTTTTTGACAAATTTCCATTGATCATCTTTTGTCTGTGGTCGGTCTGACCGGCGTGCCCTGGCTGGTCTGACCAGGATGGACTCGGCCTACCTGGGTGGCCGATGAGCCGGGAAGTTGGCCTCGGATTGGCGATCCATAGCTGCCAGAGCCGATAGCGGTCTAACCGGCTGGCCTTCGCCAGTGCATTAAATGCACTGTAAACAGCTAGTTTTCTAACCGTTACATTGGTGGGCGGTCTGACCGGCCACCCCATGACGGTCTGACCAGTAGGCAATTGAGGTTGGGGATTTCGTTCCGAATGGCTAGTTTTTATAGGTGGGGGTATAAATACTCCCCCATCAGCAACAAGAGGGCTCTATTGGCACTTGCTTCACTTGCATACACCTTTTGTATTCACTCTCACACTCTTTGAGCTTTAGTTCATCCATTGCTGGTATTGGAGGGTTGATTAAGTCAAGACAAGTGCATTGCTTCATTGTTAGAGCTAGTGTGACACTTGATTATCTCCGAGCCAAGTCGTTACTTGTTACTCTTGGAGGTTGCCACCTCCTATACGGCTTGGAGGAGTTACCTGGTGACCTCTCCAAGAAAGTTGTGGAGGAGGTCTGGTGTTGATTGTGAGTGGGTTGGTGTTCACCATCTCCAGAGTGAAGGAAGAACAACCATAGTGATAGAGGCTTGGGAGTCCACTTCGTTGCCAGCTCTCACCTTGCCCACCTCTTAACGAAGGGGTTCAATGGCTTCGTGGTTTGAGCGATGAAGTTGGGCTCGCTCAACGAGGACGTAGGAAACCGGCGAGTTTCCGAACCTTGGGTGAAAAATTTCTTGTCTCTCGTCTCATTTACTTACTTCATGTACATTTGTGCAATTTACTTTTATAGAGACATACTTGAGCTCATGTCATCCTAGGATTGAAAAACATAATCTAGTTGTTTAGTTAGTTGCATCACTCACCAAGCCTAACAACTTAGGTTAGTTTTGATTAGGTGACATTTATTTTTAATAATCGCCTATTCACCTCCCTCTAGTTGACATCTCAATCCTACACCCTCTGTCCGTCTTCACTCTCGAGGGCATGGGCACTAGATGCGGCCCTACGGGCGTGTTTTGGTGAGGCACACGAAGAGGCCAAAAAATGGTGTGCGAGTGGAGGGCGGAGTGGTGGCGGTTGCGACGGAGTTGGAACGGTGGGGCGCCGGTGGATGCGATCTGATCTGGTCGGAGAGATATAGAGAGGTGGAAGGTGGTGCAGGTGGTCCTATGGCCTCTCTTGCCAGTTGTCGGGCTCCCTCTGCCGTGGTCGTCTGGACCGCCTCTGCAATGGCCAGTTGTTCTCGCTAGGTGTGAGCCCGCGGTGGCGGATCTACGGTGCATACGTCATCGATCGAGAGCTTGCTGGAGCTGTGTGCATAAGGAGCTCAAGCCCTCTGTCGCCACCGAGGAGCCGAGGTTCATATAGTAGGGAGAAGAAAGGAGAAAGGGGACAGGTGAAAGGAGAGAAAAATTGTCTCACTCACTCTAACACCTTGAAAATTTCAAATTAATACGAAATCAAAATTTGGAATAATCAAAAATCTTTTTCAAAATTCCTTCATGTTGGGGTTTATTAGATTTTCTTTTCCTTTTTCCTGTTGTGTCAGTGCCAAAATAATATTAATTTGGAATTCCAAATTCATTTATGAATTATAATATTAGTTATTAAAGAACCATGATTATGAAATAATAATACTTACGGAAGTATTTTCAAATAAAAGAAAAAACTATTTTATTTTCCATAAAAACCCTTTTATGAATTAATATCCCTTTAATGATTTATTTTACAAATGAAACTAAGTATTAATTATTTTCTGGAATCCATTTTAAGGATTAATTCTGAAGAAATTATTTTGTAAGCAAATTCTATCAATAAAGTATTTATCAAAAATCCTATTTGTGAAATAAATCCCTAAGAGGTTATTTTAAAAGGCTTTCTCAGACAAGGTTTGGTTTTCCTCCTTGAAGGGCCTACCCCACCTCGTGTTTTGGAGTTTTTTGTTATTTGAGTGCATTTAGGGTTTTATGCTAGAGATCTCAATTAAATCCCTCAGGATTCGATTTTCGTAGTTCGATCCCCCTTCTAAATCAAATCCTACCCAAACAAATTATTCCGAAAGCTGGGAATACTCAAACCCAGTAGTTTTTCCAGAATCGCCTTTTAGAGTAATACCCTTCTTTGTCCTCTCAACCATCCATCTATTTCGGTAATTGCAATTCTTTAGTGAAAGTCCTGAGAACTCTTTTCAACTATTGCAGTATTGCATCCTTCCCTTGAATCTTTGAAAGATCAAAATTAAATCTAAACCCAACTCCGTTTATTCTAATTTGCTTTCCACTGATCCCTTCCCTTTGAGTCCAACTCCATACGATTTTTCCCTGAAATAAGTTCTTTCCTCGGAATCCTAAGACTACCGATGAATTCGTTTATCAAACGTCAACCCTAAATCTCTATTCGATAACGCGGAATATCCATCCTAGCATTCGAAGAAATTTCTAACTGATCCTTGCTCACCTAAATTTCAAACTCAAATCAAATGTCCAATTATACAGTCCATTTACAAGTGCCGAATTCAAATTGCAATCCAAACTCCTTTGCGAATTACAGAATTTCCAATCAAATATCAAAAAGTTCCAATTCATTTTGGCCATTTCTTCTCTCTACCGGCCCACTAGCCTCTCCAATCCCCTGGGCCGCAGCCACCGCGCCGGCCCAACCACGCCATGGCCTAGCCCAAGGCTTGTCTGGCCTTTTCCTAAGCCAGCACAGCCCAGCTATGCCACCCGCTGGCCCACGACCTCCCTGGCCTCCTCCAGCCTTCCTATGCCGGGTGTGCCTGCCTGTTGCCTGCTCGGCCAAATGCCGAGCCAAGCAGGCTGACGCGCCGAGCCGCCAAACCCCTCACGCAACTGCCATGCTGCATCACCTGCATCACGCTGCACCCCAGGCCGAACCCCAAACCGTGCACTGCGCCGGTCGCAGGCCGTGCCCTCCCTGCGCGTCCCACGCACGGCCGCCTCACTCCGAGGGCACAGCGTCATGCCGCTCCGCGACAGTGCCAGGACACGGTCCTCCCTCCGCCCGCGATTATCGCCCTTGGTGGGCCCTCGGCGATGACTTCCTAGCCTCGTCGTACCACCGCACTGTGGATCGCGTCATCGCCGATCCCATGTCGACACTGTCTAACCTATGGCCGCGCGCCACCTCACCCCCGCCATGCCCTCGCTCCCCCTGTTCTGCTGGGACGAAGTTATCCATCTCTCCACACCTACACCAAACTCCTAGTCCATGAAGCAGCCCCAAATGTCGGCATCACCATGAGTCATGCATCCACACCGAAAGGAGAAGACCGAGCCCACCGAGTCGTACTTACCTTGTACTCCCACCCCTGTGCGACACCGCTTCCATCCTTTCCTAAAAGCCATCTATGCCGCCATCGACTGGTACCATCTATAGAAGCCACCATTGCCCATCGCCCTCCACCCTCGCCCTTCAATCCCAACCATCCTCTTGCTCGCCGCTGGCCCGAGGTGCACGGACGAGCACCTTGAGTGCACTCGCAGCCGTTCGGCCCGGACCCATGCATCAACCACCGCCGCCTCTACTTTGCCTCCCCAAACAAGCTCACCACCCCACCGTTCTCCTCCACCGCCTCCACCTCCGCTGGGCCTAGAAGCCACCGGAGCCTTGCCATCGTCGCCTTCATCTCGATCCGGGCCACCATCGCGTCAGGACGAGCGATGCTCGCCTGAGCTCCTCCTCTCGGCCGCCGACGGTCTCACGGTAGCCCCCTCTCCCTCTTGACCTGGCGACGCCTCTGCCGCGCGCGCCTTCCCGCGCCGCAATGGCTCGCCCCCAGCCGGCGCCCAGCGCGACCAAGCTGTTGGATGCTAGCGCTGCCCCACCGACCTCTATCTGGCCTCGATCTGGTGGGATACCACCGTCGAGCTCCTTTCCATCTCCACCGCCGCCTCTCTCACACCGCCGGGCCCAGCCGTCACCCGCCGGCCCTCCCCTCTCTCTCTCGGGTGCACTTGGAGCAAGAGAGCAAAGTTGGAAGAATCGAGAAAGAAAGAAGAAAGAAAGAAAATAAGAGACACTTACAAGTGGAACCCACGTGGGCCCCACCTTTCTTAATAAAGCTTGCATAGTAACTACCCCGTAATCCCCCTCTAATGTCTCAATGACATGTGGGTCCCACCATGTCTAATTTCTAATTTAACCCCCTCTTAGTCTTTGAGTCATTTACACATGGGACCCGCCGTACCCGCCCGACCGTAGACCCGGTCCACCATTTCGGGGTCGCTAATGAGCGGACCCCACCGCCCGGTCCACCGCAAGGGCTGAGCCCATGGACCTCCCCTTCCACTCACAGTCCTCTCACCTTGCAAGTACCCGGTTCACGTGAGCCATCTCACTGACCGCCGGGACCCACGCGTTGATCTGTGGAGCATGAGTCGTGTTCACTGGTCCACCTCACCATCAGCTCGGTAGACCTAGTCTATCGTGCGTTGACCTCCCCTAGTGCCACTGACAGAGGGGCCCCGCAAGGAATATCCCTTCGAAATATTATTTTTCAATAAAAGAAATCTTTTTCCTCGGTTTATAAATCCATTTAAACTTTGAAAATTCATATCTTGCAAACCGTGACTCCAATTGACTCCGTTCAACTTCCAGAATTTTTGGAAAATCGAGATCTATCAAATGACACTATTAGTTTGTAACAAATATTACTTTCTCTAGGTTTTTGTGTGGTTATTTCTTTTGGTCGCGTAACAGATATTCCGAAAATTCCTCAGACGTGGATTTCTCGAAGACTTAGGATTCTAAAAGCAAGGCAAGTCACTACGCTCCCCTCCTTGAGCATGTTGATCCTACTTTTATAAATGTGTTGATTGCAAATAAAATTACATGCTAATTATAAAATGCGTACCTAAATTTGATTGTCAGCCACCCTTGAATCTGTTATCCATATTCCTTGTTGCCTGAGTCTATTATTTACGCGTGGTCAATTATTGACACTGCATAGCATTGCTTGATTAGACGATTATACACTCTATGCTTATTATATGAATGTGGATGTGGTGATCACTCGGTATGAGTGACTGTTAGAAGACGGGTGGAGACATGAGCGCCACCCACAACTCAAAAACCTTTGCGAAAACTAAAAACTTAATAAAACAAAATAATTTCTACTGGGGCAGCACGGATAGAATATGGGTGGTTCTATGAAACGGCAAGGCGCTGACCCTGGTCAATTAAAGACCGAGTCAAGAAACTAGGCAGGAAATGAACCGAGTACGACCGCACTTTTCGGATGGGTATAGACCCGACGGACTAAGAAATCCTCGTGGGGCGGCGCCTCAGCCATGGTAGTTCTGCAGTTGTTATGATTGTGACGGAAGATATGATGGATCGATTGGATTGATCGATTGAATGCCGGCAAAACCTTAAAATGCACCTAAGTATAATTATATATTGTATAACCCCCTAGTACCTCGAGAGTGCCAGGACTCCTCTCACCACCGACTCGAGGTAGGGTTGGGCGTCGGGGTGCAATGGGGATCCATAATCCTTGGAGCAGGTGTCGCCATGCGAGGGTGACCGAAAAACCGGTCCGTGACAAGTCTCATGTGTTGGGTGCGTTATGGAGTGCGAGATTAAAGCGTACATCCACTGTAATGTGAGTAAAACAAATCTATTCGAATAGCCGTGCTCGCGGTTAATTGAGCGCCATGACTTGTACTACTCTTGACCAGCCTCATAAGTTTTAATCTTGCTTAGAATAGGATTGGAAGGGAAAGTGTGACCTTGCCCGATGTGCAGGAAGGTCGGAATGGTAAAGAATGTAAAAAACTAGATGTGAGGGTAAACCGAACCAAGCGAGGCTTAGGGAAGGTGGATGAACCTTCGTTGGTTAACGACAACTTCAACTTAACGTTGTTTTCAGTTAAAATTGCTAAGTCATATATTTGTGAAACGATTTGTGAAATCTAGCTTTATGCAAATAAATCAAGCCATCCTTGAACCCCTATGTGCACTAAATGCATTCTACAGTAGTGGCTTGCTGAGTACGGTTGGTATTCACCCTTGCTTAATTAAATCTTTTAGAGGAAGGTGTTGGAGTCGACCCATATGTGTCCTATGCTGACGAGGAGATGCTGAAGATGATGGAGTAGGGACCTGGGTTCACCCGTCGCTGCTTGTGGAATAAGTTGGACCGCCGCTGCTTCGCTTCCACTATCTCATCTACTTCTTTTGGTATTTTGTAATGTAATCAATCATGCTTGGTCTATTTGGGTCTCACTTGAGCAACTCCTCTATTATTAATATATGATAAGACCAGTTTAACGATGTCAGCTTTGTGATATACAATTTTGTCATGTGTGTACCATCTACTGATTCAGGAAATGGTATTGTAAACACATGAGGTTCTCGCGACAACATTTTTTTATTTTCTTCTTTTTGTTGTCACGCAGGCTGCTAGGTAGGAAAATACCGCTATTAAAACCGTTTGGAGAGGTAAAATAAACTGGTTTTAACAATTGAAAGAGCTCCTATACCCTATTTATCGGTTGAGGGACGTGAATCGGAGGGAGGTAAAATGGTCTCTTTTTTTTCTTAAATAAAGCTCATTTTTTACATGTGCACAGTTGTTTTAACAAAAAAAACAACAAATAAGGGCATCATTTTTATACTATACATAGGAAAATCAGTTATTTTAATTTGTGACAGAATCAACATTTGTTTCCAATAAAAGAGGTAGTAGCATTTGTTTGGAAAGAGCAAATGTGAATTGAAAAAAAATAAAATGACCAAAGTTTTTTTATTACAATAAGACGTACATGCACATACCCACGTACGTGTTTCTCTGACGAATGCTCAAGAGACAAAAGACTAACTATAAATCTCTAATCTTAATAAAATACTATTGAAAATGCATTTGTGTGCGTGTATTTTTAAGACGATATGAAAAGAGTTGAAAAAGTCTAAGATTTTCTTGCATTTGGCGTGAACATTGAAGGTTTTATTTATAGTAAACATTTTGGACACTCGTCTGCATAGTTACCGCAAATTATGAGCCTCGGATGGTCAAAGCAAATTAAGGCACTAAAACGGTATTGACCAATTCAGAGATTGAAAGTTTTCAAAAGAAATTCAGAGATTAAAAAATTTTCCACTATTAGCCAAACTAACCGGCTGTTGCTACCACGCAACACCAAACCATGACACCAGTACACTACCGTCACAAGTCACGTGAAAACGACCGCCAAACTCGCCTTCGACCGCATCTGATGAGACCAGCCTTTTTGCCCAGTTGACACTTTGACAAACCAGATGCGACCCTGCGAGCAGTTTAGCCAAGCATTCACCCACTGCTTAGGCTGAGGTCGGATGAACCTCTCCTCACTTCCAACGCTCAAAACAAAACACGAATTAACACACGATTAATTAATTATTAATTTTTTAAAAAAATAAAAAAAATATTAATATGATGTTTAAAGTGACATTTTTATAATTTTTTTAAAAATAGTTTGAAAAATATACGTGTGAAAAATGAGAAAATAAAAGTTAGGAAGATGACTTAAGGAACCCACTTTAGGATGAGTTCTTTAGTTTAGTTGAGGTTATAACTTTTTTTCTCGTTTTTCACGCGCACGTTTATCAAAACTGCTAAACAATATATTTTTTAAAAAAATTCTATGTGAAAGTTTTTTAAAAAATCATATTAATTTATTTTTTAAAAAAACAGCTAATTAATTATATGTTAATAAGTTGTTTCGTTTCAACCATGCCTTAATCGTACTAATCACCAGCTCACTGAACCGGGCTGGCCGAACCAACCTGTCAGGCCGGATCGGATCGGACCGGAGCCGCAGGAGGTAGTAGTAGCAGCAGCAGCGTGTAGCCGCGACCGCGAGCGGCGAAGTCGTCCGGCCCGGTACCACCCGACAGATTCCTTGTCTAAACTGTACTTGCATTCCATTCCACCCCCCACCCACACACCCATCTCCTCTCAGATCCGCGTCGCGGCGGCCCCAAATCCCACACGCGCACAGCGCAGCAACGGCGGAAGGAGACAGCTCCCTCGCCCCCGCCACCCAAAGCCCAACCCTGCGAGAGGGAGGGAGGCAGCCAGCCAGCCAGGGATGGCCACCTCCACTTCCACTGGCCACCGCGCCGCCGACCTCATCCCCCCCTCCTACCCCGAGGCAGGCGCTCTCTCTCTCTCTCTAAACCCTAGCTGATGCTGGGCGCTTTTGCGGCCAGATCTGTGGCGGAATTGACCGGTTTCTTGGCTGCCTTCTCCTTGCTGCAGATGATCGTGGAGGCGATCGCGTCGCTGGCGGAGGAGAACGGGTCTAGCCAGGCCGCCATCGCGCGCCGCATCGAGGCGGGCCGCGGCGCCGGCGCCGGCCTCCTCCCGCCGTCGCACCCCGCGCTTGTCGCGGCGCACCTCTCCCGGATGTCCGCCGCCGGGGAGCTCGTCGCCGTCGCGGGGGGGAAGTACGCGCTCCGGCCGACTCCGCCGCCGCAGCCGGCGGCGGCGGAGGAGGAGGAGTTCCCCGCCGATGACGACTCGGCCGAAGACTTACCGCCGCCTCCTCCGCCAAAGCGAGGCCGCGGCCGTCCCCCTAAGGTGAGGCCCCCGGGCTACCCAGGCTTGCCCCCGCGCCGCCGCCCCTGCCCCCGTCGGTGTGCCGGTCGACGGCTCCGTCGCCACCGCCGCCCCCGCCGTGCCGCGCCGCCGTGGCCGCCCGCCCAAGCCACGGGATCCGCACGCGCCGCCCAAGATCCCACGCCCGCGAGGGCGCCCACGCAAGAACCCTCTCCCGGAAGGGATGGTGCCGCCGCCGCCGCGTCCCGGCGCGACGGCCAAGCCGCGCCCGCAGTTCGCCGAGGTCGGCTTCGTGTGAGAGGAGGCCGTGGCCTATCAAAGCCCAAGGCCGAAGAGGAATCGCTAACATTTCACTCAAGTTTCCTGCTGCTGCTGCTGTTGTTGTTTCATGTGGAGTTCTTTCTCCGTTCGTGTTGTTCTAATTCAGGGAGGAGCGTGTGTAGGTGCTGGACGATGACGGCGGCGATGGCGAGACGGCCGGTTGCCGGAGGTGGTGTGTCAGTTCGTGGTGTTGCTGCTACTCTTTTGTCGCCGGAGCAGCCTTGCCTCTGGTGGTGTATCCTGTATCTGTTGTCACGCACGCCCAGAAATTGCAATGCAATTAGTTGTTCGTTTTGATTCGGGGAGATTCTGTCCGGGTTTGTGCTTCTTGTTTCAGTGTATGATCGTTGATTATTTAGCTTCTGTTTAGCTCTTTTGACATTGTAGTGGTTGATTTCAAGCAAGAACTGCAAAGGTCTCACTGCTTCCCTGTTGTTTGCTGTCCTGCTGCGAAATTGATGATGGTCAATGCTCATTGTCTTCAGCTTGATCCCTCCTTTGGAATAAGGATGATCAATGCCCATCGTCTTCAGCGTGATCCCTCCTATGGAATAAGGATTTTCGGAGGATTTTCACGGGAACTGAAGTAGTTCTAGTGAAAATCCTGTAAGTTACTACCTTCATGAGGTGTTCCAATATCGTTGCTTAGCGTGTCTTGAGCTGTCAATCTTTTTCGTTTCGTCTCCTGGTAGAAATGTCTGAGCTGTTGGCGTGTGAAGTTACAGTGTGATGAACTGCTGATGCGCATCCCCCATGGAGAAAGTTACAGTCATGTTGGGCCGTTGGAAGACCCGAACACAATCTGTAGCAACAATAAGATAAATTCGGACAAACTTCAGATGGAAACACGACCAAAATCGCAGTCACTCACCCACCTGCTCGACGACCAATTTTTCCACGCAATTTCCTGTACCAGACGATGCAGAGAATCTGAGAATGTGATGTCTCTCTTTGCTTTGAACCGAAACTGAGCGATCACCCTGCTGACGCGGAGAAAGAAAGAAGCCTCCCACGACAAAGGACGATCTCAATCAGTTTCTGCAATCTCCACCGGATAAGAGCAAGTACTTTATATGTTACCTCTAAAAACACCATATAGAATTAAGTGATGAGATAGAAAAGAAAAATGAGAAGAGAGAGGATGAGCCATATTTTATGCAAAAGACAACCTTTACACAAACTAAAAAAACAAATAAAGTGAGAGAGTGAGAGTGAACTAAGAGCAAGTTTTATAATAAAGGTGGCTACTACCTCTAATCTCATACATGTCATATACCAATATATTAAGAGGTAACATATATAATAAGTTGTCTCTAACACACAACCCCCAATAATCCTAACACTTTCATATTTTATTGAAGTTTATCCGATAATCCTAACACTTTCATATTTTATTGAAGTTTAGGTAGATGTTAGCCCTTGTATGAGAGGTGACTTTTTCTCTCCCTACTCTTTTGTCTTCTTCATCTCACCATTTAATTTTATGTGATATTTTGAAGTTTATGCTTAGATGCCCATAGTACTTAATCTGATTATTAGGGTTTGTGTATTAGGGATAATATATTGTATATATTACCTCTTAATTAATGAGTGAATGATACGGTTAAAATTAGAGATGATAATTATTTTTACCATAAATTTTTTTTTAAGATGCATAACGATGATGATGATCAAAGTTGTCGTGTGCTCATGTGCTGCCGGGTGATGGCGACACTGACGCCGAGGTCCTAGGTTCGTCGTGGGCGTGCCTTCACGCAGCAGCAGCTGTCGCAGGTGGAGGTAGGTAGGGTCACTGGGCACTCGGCATCACAGATTCACGGGCTCTCGCGTTTGCTTGTCACGCAAACGCTCATACTCCATCCGTTATAAATTAAATTAATCTAAAATAAAATAAGATATTATTTAATATAACGAATAAGTTTATTTTAAAACAGAGAAAGACCTGGACAAGATCTGTTCCAGTTGTTGATTATGTGCAGGCGTGCAGCTTGATTGTGTTTAGCTGATAAGCTCTCCCCTCTCAGGGATTAGTCATTGGTGGCTCTCGCTGTGGGTAGGTGACTTTTGTTTATGGTGAAGTCGTAGCTGCCTTTGGAAACGGGCGAAGTTTGTTGGGAATTTTCAGGGGTGTTTGGCTGCATTCACAGGCTGTTACGTGTCCACGTCCGTGTTCCTGCCGTTTCAAGAGGGGTGCATGTGTTCAGAGCGCTTCTCCTGGGCAGTACTCCGCTGCTGGATTTGGATGCGTAGTGCTGTGCTATGCTGTGCTGCGCAACCGAGAGGAGGCTGGGGCCTGCTGGATCTGTCTGGTTGGAAAGCAACGTTAAGGGCACCTTTTGAATCAAATGACTTATGAAAATTTTCTATAGGATTTTATAGGAAATTTTTGTATTTGATCTTATAGATTTTGAAAGAAATTTGGTAAGAGATTCAACCTCTTGAAAAAATTCCTTTGAGCATATCTCTTTAATCCAATTCCTGCGTTTTTTTCTGCGATCTAGTCAAACGATCATTCCTATGTATTTTTTATGTTTTGTAATTTTCTGTTTTACACTTATATTCCTATCAGAATTCTATGTTTTTTATTTTTTTTATTATTACGATTTAAAAAGCTCTAAAAATGGTTTTGAGTAGTGTATGACGAATAAGAACCGGTGCAGTTATAGTAGAGACTATAAGTTTGACCGTTGGAGCCGTTTTCCATCGTTGGATCAAAGCAACCAACGGATGGAATCGGTGCTACAGTAGTTTTAAACAGTAGCTATTATAGGAGAAAGTTTTGTACTATCTTCTGTGAACAGTATTCCGAAAGATCTAGCATCACTTTCTAATCAAAACGAGGTAATCTTAATGTGCGATTAATTAAATTTTAATTATTACAAACTTGAAAAATGAATTTATCTGATATTTAGAACAACTTTCATATAGAAAATTTTTGCACGAAACACACCGTTTAGCACTTTGAAAAACGTGTCACGAATATCTTTATTTTTTATCCAAAGTTTTAGCAGATCCGAACGCAACCTAATGGTGGCTGTAGGACTGCTTAAGTTGCAGTGGCTATAGCCACTGCAAGTGATTCCAATTCGTGTATGACATATGACACTGTAAAAGGGTTAAATGATACTCACGGTCGTTTTGATGTAAGTCGTTGAATTCAATATGTCTTTTTATCATATAAAGATTATTCAATGTTGTCGATTTCTTTTCTTGCTTAGTTTCTGTCGATAGTCTTGGTTGTGAAGAGTTGAAGCACCATAGCATCTGGCGTGTTATGAAGTGAGTGTTTTGAGAGCCCGAAAGTTTCACTGTTGGACTGAGATTTCTATCGGTCGAGGTATGAAAACCAGACGGAATTTGAAATCCAGTATTTTTAGTTTAAATGACGACTTTGCTTATGATGTTTCTAGGAACATATGTTTGTTACACATGATGACGCCCGAAACGATTCACTTTTCCTTGTTTGCCATATGTTGAGTACATATATATTGTTATTTGGCCCTTTGGTGAGAGATGGAGTCAAGCGTCAAGCTCTGAGAACAAAAGGTCGTATGCAATCAACAAAACATAAGTCCTATCATTTATTTTCGGCAATGGTGAATATTCCCTAAAATTTCAAATATAAGTCGTTTTATAGTTGAAATGAAAATTAAGAAAGAACCGAAATGACTTTGTTGCTATTCATCTGTGCTATAATATCAAGAAAGCACAAGCCATTTATTTACAAGAGTATAATAGCATTATTTGGCAGGGAAAGTATCATTGTACACATAAGTTTTGGCTATACACGTCAGGTGCACCAATTAACAAATATCATCAAAAATTCAAAAAAAAATTATACACGTATTTTTAATATTACGTATATGTGTAAAGTCCGAATTTCAAAGAAAGCATCATGCGATCAATTTGCTAAAGTCGAGAAGTTATTTTTCTTGACGTTAGAACGTTTGAGTATATGACACAAAACAACATTTATAATTGAAGTCACTACTCCTAATCCCATACACAGAAGCTTTGGTGCACCATCAAAATCTGACTTAAGAAATCATTGACACAACAAAAGCATAGGGTGTTTGCTTAAGCTCTACTATACTTTACCAAACTCTTTAAAGCAACTGTTCAATCATGCCATGGTTTAATTTTTACTCCGCACGTCACAATCTTATTTTTTTCCCTATCTTGCCTAAGACGTGGCCACACTTTTAAACAAATTTTTAGGGAGATGGTGAGCTTGTTTGGTTCACTACCATATCAAAATATTAATAATATCTAAACCTATGTAAATTTCAATAGCGTCATTTTTTTAACTTATATAATAGCAAACCAAACATTAGCCAAAGTACTGTTAAAGTGTCAACAATTTGATAAGATATTTTAGTATCAAATCAAAATGGGCCAATGTGACAATGAGACTATTCGGCTGCCATTTACAGTGCTATTTCGCAGCCTATAGCCAGTTTGATCGCTGTAGCAAGTAGGTAGCAGCCGGTTGTGTGACTATGCTGTAAATTGCAACCGAACAGGCCCAATATTCATAATGAACCAACTGACATTATTATTTTTTTCTGAAAATAGAAGACATGATTATTTCAGTAAAAAAAACAGAGAACGGCAGCTGCTGGTGTCAAGGAAAAAGGAGGAAAGAAATCCGCCGTTGATTGCATCTTGAACGGCTAGATCGGAAGTGACTGGCTTAAGGGGCACTCTCACAACCATGCCATCCTCTCTCTCCCCCCTCCGTCCCGCCCCAGATCCAGCGTCTCCCCTCTCCTCCGCTCGCCTCCGCCTCAGGGGCTAGGGGTTCGCCGCCGCCGCCGGCGACGACGATCAGGGGCGGGCCAAGCGAAGATGCTGACCAAGTTCGAGACGAAGAGCAACCGGGTGAAGGGGCTGAGCTTCCACCCGCGGCGGCCATGGATCCTTGCCAGCCTCCACAGCGGGGTGATCCAGATGTGGGACTACCGCATGGGCACCCTTCTCGACCGCTTCGACGAGCACGACGGCCCCGTCCGCGGCGTCCACTTCCACGCCACCCAGCCGCTCTTCGTCTCCGGAGGTCAGTAGACCCGCTAGATCTCGGGCGGTTACGGTTGTGATTTGCCGCTCGCCCTCGCGGGGGCATGGGCTTCGTGGCGTGTTGCGTGCTTGCTCGGATCATGCCATGGATCGGAGGACGTCTCGAGGCCTCTAGTTGTCTCTGTGATCCGTTGATGGCGCAACACGAAGACTCGTGAAACGATTAGATCGCGTTTGATGTGGAGTGGTGGTTGGTTGTCAAGGGATCCTGGTTGGTAGGATGGGTTGGTCGGATCTAGTGTTTGCTTTTATCATCTCGGCTTATGCTGAACTGTTTGGTGAATTGTTGGTTTGGAACCTTCAGGGGCCATTTGGTTCCTGTTTATGACCAGGATCTCCATCGATTTTACAATCCTTTCAAATATGAGGTTGGATAGGAGCTAGAACGACTCGATGTATAGCTTTAACCAAAGAATAGCAGCTTCCATGGTTGTGTTTCTGATACTATAGCAATGGTGGGGTTGGCACTCATGGAACATTCGGATTGTTGGAACTTGAAACTAACTCACACACCAGTTTCATTTGTATTGTTGGCATAACAATGGCCCATATGATTTGGAACTGTCATACGATAAGATCGAACAACTTCTGAACTCTTCTAAGTTTTCCATGATGCATTGCAGGTGATGATTACAAGATTAAGGTATGGAATTACAAGACACACCGCTGCCTCTTCACGCTTCATGGCCACCTTGACTACATTCGCACGGTGCAATTCCACCATGAGTGCCCATGGATCGTAAGTGCCAGTGATGACCAGACAATCCGGATCTGGAACTGGCAGTCACGCACATGTGTGGCTGTGCTCACTGGGCATAACCATTATGTCATGTGTGCATCTTTCCACCCTAAGGAGGATCTGGTTGTTTCAGCATCACTTGATCAGACTGTCCGTGTCTGGGATATTAGTGCTTTGAGGAAGAAGTCAGTGTCACCTGCGGATGACATCCTGCGCCTCACCCAGATGAACACAGATCTGTTTGGAGGTGTTGACGCGGTTGTAAAATATGTGTTGGAAGGGCATGATCGTGGGGTCAACTGGGCTTCATTTCATCCCACGTTGCCACTAATTGTTTCTGGGGCAGATGATCGGCAAGTGAAGATATGGAGAATGAATGGTAATACTGCTATTACGTCCTGAATTTTTTTTATTATTGGTTTCCTTAGATAAACAACTTCATTATTTTTGTTTGCATCCATCATTTTTCATAGAACAGAGCTACAGAATTATGCATTTGTTTTTATTATGAATTCTTTTTGTGTTGCTTGATTTGTCTTTCTATGACAGAAGCACTAATTAACGTTTCCCCCATGTCTAAATTAATCTGAACTAACTTGTCAGCAAACAAGCAGAATGCAAGAGATGTTTCCAGTTAGTAAACTAGTGCCAGTAGGACTAAAGGTGGTTATTGTTGCTGTATAGCACTTTACTTTTCTGCATATTGGTAGAACATAAAAAAATATAAAAAGTATATGCATGCCAGCAATCGAAATATTTGAAACTAGCTAAATAACCATGCATTGCTACTTGCTACGGGTAAAAATGAATTGTACATGTGCTAATATTGTTTGAAACAAATGAATTATGACTTTTTCATTCAACACGCCCTTCATCTTTTTGTTATTCTAGGTACAAGTAGCACTAACAATTTTTACATTACTCTGCATATATATGTGTTAGTTTTACCTCCGTAGACTTTTCTATGATAAACTTGATTTAGAGCTGAGAATAAGATATTAACAATATGTAGAAGTACTCTTTCGCAATACTGAAGAACATAAAGGAAGTAAAAAGATGTGCTGCAAAGTTTGTGGGGGTGGAAGATTCACTTCCACTACCACCATTGCATTATTTAAATGGATTATGCAATCTAAATGTGCTGTTTTTGGACAGACACGAAGGCTTGGGAAGTTGATACTTTGCGGGGGCACATGAATAACGTGTCCTGTGTGATGTTCCATGCAAAGCAAGACATCATTGTGTCCAACTCAGAGGACAAAAGCATTCGCATCTGGGATGCCACAAAGCGAAGCGGTATTCAAACGTTCAGGCGGGAACATGATCGTTTCTGGATTCTCTCTGCTCACCCTGAGATGAATCTTCTTGCCGCTGGTCATGACAGTGGTATGATTGTGTTTAAATTGGAGAGGGAACGTCCAGCTTTCTCTGTGAGTGGTGATACTGTTTTCTATGTGAAGGACCGTTTTCTTCGGGTTTTTGAATTCACCACACAGAAGGAAGTTCAGCTTGCTCCAATAAGAAGACCTGGATCAGTGAGCTTGAACCAGTCACCCAAGACGCTATCTTACAGTCCAACTGAAAATGCTGTCCTGATTTGCTCTGATGTGGATGGAGGCTCATACGAACTCTACATTGTTCCCAAGGATTCTGCTGGGAGGGCTGACTATTTGCAGGATGCAAAGAAGGGGGCTGGTGGGTCAGCTGTTTTCGTGGCACGCAACAGATTTGCAGTCCTCGAGAAGAGTAGCAATCAAGTTTTGGTGAAGAATCTTAAGAACGAAATTGTAAAGAAAAGCTCTCTTCCTATTGCTACTGATGCAATTTATTATGCTGGGACCGGTAACTTGCTGTGCAAAGCCGAAGACCGAGTGACCATCTTTGATCTGCAGCAAAGGTTAATTCTTGGCGAGCTCCAGGCACCTTCTGTTAAATATGTTGTTTGGTCGAGTGATATGGAATCTGTCGCACTGCTGAGCAAGCATGCGGTGGTTATAGCAAACAAGAAGCTTGTCCATCGCTGTACACTGCATGAAACCGTTCGTGTGAAAAGTGGTGCCTGGGATGAGAATGGTGTGTTTATTTACACTACCCTGAATCATATCAAGTATTGCCTTCCCAATGGAGATAGTGGAATTATTAAAACCCTCGATGTTCCTATATACATAACAAGGGTTATTGGGAATAATATATTCTGTCTAGATCGTGATGGTAAGAACAAGCTGGTCACAGTTGATGCATCTGAGTACATTTTCAAGCTGGCCCTTCTACGCAAACGGTATGATCATGTGATGAGTATGATCAAGAATTCCCAGCTGTGTGGGCAAGCTGTGATTTCTTATTTACAACAGAAAGGCTTTCCAGAAGTTGCCCTCCACTTTGTGAAAGATGAGAAGACAAGATTTAACCTTGCTCTTGAGAGTGGTAACATCCAAATCGCAGTTGCTTCTGCAAAAGAGATTGATGACAAAGACCACTGGTATAGGTTGGGGATTGAGGCCCTGAGGCAGGGAAACGTTGGTATTGTGGAATATGCATACCAACGTACAAAGAATTTTGAGAGGCTTGCTTTCCTATATCTTATTACTGGCTACATGGACAAGGTGGGCTTCATGTGCAAAATTGCTGGACAGAACAATAATCTGATGGGTCAGTTCCACAATGCTCTTTATCTTGGTGATGCTATGAAGAGAGTTGAGATCCTAGAGAATGCTGGACAGCTACCTCTTGCCTATATTACTGCTGCCACCCATGGGCTCACAGAAATTGCTGATAGGCTTGCCGCTGAGCTAGGTGAAAATATTCCTTCTCTTCCTGAAGGAAAAGCTTGCTCTCTTTTGATCCCCCCTGCTCCTCTCACAGCCAGTGGTGATTGGCCATTGCTTAGGGTGATGCGTGGTATCTTTGAGGGTGGACTGGATGCTACTGGGAAGGCTGAACTTGAGGAAGACGATGAAGCCGCTGGTGCTGACTGGGGTGATGAGGACCTTGATATGGTTGATGCAAGCGAAGGGATGGCGAATGGTGGTGACGGTTTTGATGCTGAGGAGGGTGAAGCAAATGAGGAGGATGGCGAGGAAGGTGGCTGGGACCTAGAAGATCTGGAACTTCCACCTGAAGCAGAGACCCCTAAAAACGCTGGCAATGCACGCTCAGCGGTCTTTGTTGCTCCTCCACCAGGCATGCCTGTCAGCCAGATTTGGACTCAGAAATCTTCTCTTGCTGGTGAGCACGCAGCAGCAGGGAACTTTGACACTGCAATGAGGTTGCTTAGCCGCCAGTTGGGCATAAAAAACTTTGCTCCCCTCAAGCCCCTGTTTCTTGATCTGCACATGGGCAGCCACTCGTATCTTCGTGCACTTGCAACTGCCCCCATTATACCAGTTGCTGTTGAGAAAGGTTGGAACGAGTCTGCAAGTCCTAATGTGAGGGGCCCTCCTGCACTTGTTTTCACCTTCCCACAAATGGAAGACAGACTCAAAGCTGCCTACAAGGCCACCACGGAAGGTAAGTTCCCAGAAGCCCTGAGGCAGTTCCTTACCATCTTGCATACCATCCCTCTAATTGTGGTAGACTCGAGGAGGGAAGTGGATGAAGTGAAAGAGTTGATCGAGATTGTGAGGGAGTATGTTCTTGGCCTGAGGATGGAACTTAAGAGGAAGGAATTAAGAGACGATGTCAATCGCCAACAAGAATTGGCGGCTTACTTCACTAACTGCAAGCTTCAAAGAGTTCATATGAGGCTTGTGCTGGGAAGTGCTATGGGTCTGTGCTACAAGCAAAAGAACTTTGCTACTGCAGAGCACTTTGCAAGGATGCTGCTGGAGAACAACCCAAATGAGGGCCAAGCGAAGAGGGCCCGACAGGTGCAGCAACAGTGCAGTGGCAAGAAGGATAGCTATGAGCTGAACTATGACTACAGAAATCCATTTGTTGTTTGTGGCGCCACATATGTTCCAATCTACCGTGGCCAGAAGGATGTTTCCTGCCCGTACTGCGGATGCAGGTTCCTTCCTTCAATCGAAGGACAGCTTTGTACAATATGTGAGCTGGCCGTTGTTGGTGCAGATGCTTCAGGCCTTCTCTGCTCCCCTACGCAGTTGAGATAAGTGGTGCTAAGGTAGAGCTCCCCTATTTTCTTTTAGTCTCTTAAAATTCTAGGGATTCTCTATCTCACATTTTAGCTGGATGTTTACTGATTGTGAGGAGTAAGTATTATACATGGTCGTGTTTTTGTATCATCTCCCCCTCATTTCCCTCGATTTTTGTTTGCCTTGAGGCCGCTGTTACACTTGTTATATATGGACTTTGATCATCTCATGCTTGCCTATGCGCCTATCCCTGGACAAGTGGACATTGATGTACCAATATTACTTTCACTCTTCGAATTTTTTTGTCGTGGTGTTACATTCATTGTCATCGTATTGAGCTCACATATTCTATTCTGTTGCTTGTGATTGTCACTGACCATGCTTGCTTTTGTCACACTGTATGTTCAAAATGTTGATCATCTTAAGATTGTTTGGTTAACAAAGAATTGTGATACTTGTTTATGCGCCTTTTAGGAGAGCAAGTGATTTATGTATAGTGGTAAAACTAAAAGCGGGCTGCTCAGATCCTCATTTGTTGTTCAGGGCCAACTTTGGCCTAAACTAGGACCTGCAGGATTGTAGTTTGTTAGAATGTACTGCTTCAGTTCTAATTTGAAGATTTCCGTTTTGGATATTGCTTACAAGATTTAACTTGAAGGGTGTAGTTCTGTTAAAATTTTCGTTGCTTCTGCTGCGACACAATAGAATATGTGAGCTGGACACTGTTTGAGGCAGTAAACTATGCAATGCCATAGTCATGTCTTAACTTCTGGGAAAAAGTTCTATAGGTGAAAAAAAATCCGGTGCTCCCAAGGAGAGAACTTTACCCAATGCTGGGAAAAGTTTTCCCTTGTATTCTTGGTGCAGTGTAAACTTTTAACCGGTGAAAAAAACAGCAATGCACCCCAGCAAACTACCGTTCGACCTAAAAAGGACACATGTAGTGGAAATTTACAATTACCGTTGATCTTAAAAATGGACGTATGAGATTTTTTCGTGTCACAAAGAGAAAATTTTACACTCATCCGTTCATTTTTATCCAACGATAGTTTTTAGGTTTCTATTGCTTATATTGTTTGTATTACATATTTTTTTCATACTCTATTCGTACTAAAATATAATAACATATAGAATTCAAAATTTGTTTCAAATATAACAAAATAGTATTTGTAAAAGCTTGTATTTTTACCACTAAGCTACCCATATTACCTTACTATTTCTTGTCTTTATTATAGTCAGTACATACACATCATCTATCCAGAGATGACAAATAAGTCGTTCTACCCTTCTCTATATTCTGAGATGGAGGGAGTAGATGACTAAAGAAAACACTTTGCATCCAAGTATTGGGCATAGGCCTTTTGGGGACAAAGTACAATTAGGACACATTAAGTTTGAAAAGTTGAAAGTATAGATCCTCCAACTGAAAATAGTTGGTCATGCTTCTTCAATTCTTTGCTCGTCGGTAAGCTCTGGAGGCCCAGCAGCAGTATCAGCGCTCGGGGTTGGCATAAGGTTGGCACCGGGTTCTTGAGGCGAGCATTTCACCATGCCAGGCGGTGGAAACCCAGCAGTATCGGTGCTCGGGGTCGGCCCAAGGTTAGTACCGGGTTCATGAGACGAGCCTTTCACCATGTCAGGCAATGGAAACCCAGCAGTATCTGTGCTCAGAGTCGACGCAAGGTTGGCACTGGGTTCTTGAGGCGCGCCTTCGTCAGGTTTGGTGCCAGCACGGTGCTCGTCTCCTCCGAGGTACGGGTTGGGTGTGGAGGAGTAGAGGAGACACCAACCCTAGCGCCATCCACAACAGACAGTGTCTGTGTTGGGGTCAGGGTACCCTTCGGGAGTGAACTCTCATGCGACGAAGCCTTCTTCACTTCCCACCGCCACTTCTCCATTGCCCCTATCGGCCGCCTCCACCGCCGCCGCCGCTGAGCAGCCCACGAGACGAGGGCTTTTTGGGTGGGGTTTTGGGGAAAGGAGACGAGTGGGGATCGAGGGGTTAGGTTTTCAGAATTGCAAAAGGAACATTCGTTTTTGCGAATTTGTTTTTGCACTCTTGAAATTTACGAATTCAGATTGGCTCGAGATTCGTATGTTGCAGGGAGTGAAAAAAAGCACGAGCAGAAGTGGGAGTTGAACATGCGACCTAGGAGAACGAGGCATGCGCAACGCAACGCAGCTAACCAACCAGCCGCATGTGATTTCCATAATATTGAGCTTTTACCCAAGTCATCTATACTCGCTCTATCCAGAAATAACTTTCATATTTGTCTAAAATACACCTTCAAACTATGAAACCGGATATAATACACCCCCAACTGTTAATAGGCTGTTTTTATCGTGATTTTTTACACGATAAAAACAGTCGTTGGCCAGTATTGACACGTGGTTGACATTTGACGTGTCATCTACATGCGCAAAAATCACAGTAAACACAACCTGAGAAGGGTTTAAGTGTGTGGTATTTGACAGTTGGATGTATTATTGTTGGTTTCGTAGTTTGGGAGTGTATTTTAAACTCGACGACATATTGAGAAACCTAAAGTAAACTTATTCCATCATATGCGAGGCCTTTTAGCGGGCAAGTAGGCTGGCCCACGCCTCTTTGCATCCCTAGTCTGGCCTGCGGCTAACCCAAACTCTTCTTTGGTTCTCTTCTTCCCCAATTCCACCGAGAGCACAGCACAGCGGCTTGGCTAGGTTACTCCGTTCCCCAAATCCCCCAATCCAATCCGATCCGATTTCTTCGTCTCCTCTCATCCCTCCCTCCTCACCCAAAACCCAAACGAAGGTATGTGTATACCCTAGTAAATGTGCATGTGCAATGCACGTTTTCAGCCATATATATCATAGGATATAAATAATCACATTAAAAAATATAAATATTATTGAGCAACTTTACGACATGTTGAAACCCTTGCAAGAAAAGAAGTGCTAAAACAACGATGTCAAATACATAGTTTGTAGCTTTAAAAATGCATAGGAAGTTAAATCAATGTGCTTCATGAACAGGCGATCAAATAGTAACGATGCACAGATACCAGCTAAATAGCATGATCTTTATTTTAAGATAGCTAAACATGTATCCAAATTTTGCAAATCAACATAATCGAAAGAGGCTACACTATTAAGAAGCTTGTAATCATGCGAAAGAAAAGAGAGTCAATATGGATAATTTGTTAGAGAACATTTGTATCATCAAATTTATATTGAACCTAAATATAAATAAACATATCATATCCCAAAACTATAGGTACTTGAACAAGTTTAAGCCATGATATCATCAGCTATATGAAATTTACTCCTTCATTTTTGTTGCATAGAGGACGGTGGATGGTTGGGTCAGCACCAAAGGAGGAGCATAGTAGTACCTTTCAGACGTGTGTCAAGTCAAATTACATAAATGTACCTTCACCTAAATTAAGATTAAATTTCAAAAGTTTGTCCAATCACGTTTCAAAATGTTTACTTATTTGGTAGCGCCACATGTTTATTTGGTACCAAATTACTTATTTGGTAGCCAGGAAAACCATGATTTTAGTATCAACATACCCACTGAGATCATCTTTCTTCTAATGTGACTAATCCTCAACAACAATAGGTGACCACATCTGTCAGATGCAAAGATATTAATTGGGCAAAGAAACTCAATGAAGTGATGTACTTGGCCCTGGACCTCAAAGGCACAGCGTAGCAATGATGGACGCTGCGTGCCCGCGCCGAGGAGATAGGCCAGGTGAGGAAGAAGATAAACCAAATCTAATGCCTACCCCCAAGTGGAGGTGCAATCCATCCTTAAATATTTTAAGTTAGTGAATTGGTAATTTAATAACTAAATATCAACCTGTTGGTCTTTTACCCCATGTTTTGATCAATTGTGACAATAAATGATGAATATCCTTTATCGTTTAAAAATAATAATTGTCACTTGAAGAAGATCAAGCACTTTTTGACGACAACTGTGAAAAATAATAGAAACATGAGAAAGAGAAATTGTGGAACATCTAAAGCTCCTGACATCTTCGCATGGAAAATTTAGTTGCTGAGCTTAATGGTTAAGATCTGTGCAAGACCTATTATTAGCAAAATCAACAAAAAAAATATCTCTACCCAAATAAAGATCCGGATATATGGAATGATGTGCATACTGCATAGTGACTAAAATTTTGAAATGCCAACCTGCAACTTATACCAATCTATGCCAACTTGCCAGCTTCTCGTGTAACTGCAGATAGATGGGAGTCAAGGAAGTCCAGTAGAAAGTGACTTTTGTATCCTCATGAAGTCATGATAAAATCAAATGCAAATGTGGTGAGCAGAATACCTCATGAAGCATTGGTTGGTTTATTTTCAAAGCAACAAACTATTAACCTGAAGCACATGTATTCATAGTAAAAAAAATGTCAATTCTCCAGCTTAATTTGTTTGAATAAAAGATGTCAATTCTCCAGCCGAGACACAAAGAAGTACCTACGTCCTGCAATATGCATCATGAACTTAGGAATCTCCTTCGCTAATCTGGTTCCTCCAAATTCCTAAAGTGCATTCGTGAATACCACTGCGTTCACATTGCCACTTCCCAAGAAGAATGTTGCATTCTATTCCAAGCACCAGTGACAAGATTCTTTTGCTTCTTTGAGTTGTCAACCAGTCAGTCTATAAAGCAGAACTCGTATGACAGCCTATTGGACCAGAAGAATACAGGAAAAAATACTTGTAAAATTATAAAATAGAAAATGATGCATTTGTAAAATTATAAAATAGAAAATGATGCTATTCAAGCATTTCATCGAACATGAATTCAACACATAGGACAACCTCACCTGTTGTCATTATCTACATCTGGCAAGTGGCAACATCTTTGTTATCCAGGACAGTGTTGTCATCCGTCCTTGTGTATACTGTTTTCTCTGTCCTCCCACTTATCACTGTGACTGCAGAACAAGGGATACTGAAAAAAAGAAGAGGATGGAGCCAAAATTACTCAAGAGCAGGATTCAAATATGACCTCCTTTTCGGTGATTGGTTGTTTGGCACCTACATCAAGAGCAAGCAAGGTCGTGGCTTTGGAAGACCAGATGGCACAGCCATCGAGCACTCCCGGCCGATGTTGCAAGCAAGGTCGACACGCAACATTTGGGGAGTGCGGCAACATGGGCAGCCAGCAGGCGGTGCCACATGCACGCGGCGCTCACCGCCGCTGATGCCTTCTTTCCCCTTCTTCCAGCAAAATCGCGTCTCGTCTCCCCCTACCACCATTACTCCGCTCCTAACTCACTCCTTATGCCACTCAATTTTTCATCTGGCCTTACACCTCTGTATGACCGATAGCAAAAAGAGAAAGGAGAGAGATGGATCGGAGCATGATTACGGTGAGGATCGCGATGTGATTTTCAGGCCACGACGACGAGATGGTGGCAGGGCAGATCGAGGTTGGGCGTTGCCCTGTTTCGCTGGGAGTCAGCGGCGAGGCCACAACAGCAGCCGTCGAGGCAAAGCGGGGAGGAGGCGGCGGTGCATGTGACGGAGGGAGGTAGGGTTTAGATCTAGGTTGGGGTTTTGGGGAGGGTTTTCGATTACGGTGAGATGGTGTGGAGTACCTGATTCATATGCGGGGTTGGGGAACGACATCAGCGCGACGACGGGGATGGCGCGCGGTGTTATTGCAATGGTGGGGATGGAGAATCGGTGATTTCACCGTCGCATCGCAGGACTCAACCGATCACATCTATCTCCAGCCGTTGGATGAAGAGATCTAATGGCTGAGGTTATCTCGTGTACGTTTTGGTGGGCATACTTAAGAAAGATATGAACTCCTCCTTTTTATATTAGTATAGATATGTGTTGTTAGATTAGATTATACTAGAATAGGAGTAGATTGATAAATTCTGGGGGCTAAGCTGGAAGAATTAACACAAAAGATAGCAGCATGGCTGGAGATGAGAGTGATGGCTGGTCGGATTCGCAGAAGACCATCATGGATGAGTCCCTGCGGCCACCGACCCATTGCGACTACGTTGCTACTGCGGCGACTACGCCAAGCTGGGTCCACCTCAAATGCGATGCCTTCATCACCAACAACCACAACAACGCCACCGCCGCCAGGTCCAAAACCAGGAGCGGCCAGGCCATCGAGGTATCCTTGTGGACGGCGCCTCCGCAGCACGTCTCCTACATGTGTATCCACTGCCCTGAATTGGATCCCTACAAGTTCACTACAGAGCCCACCATCATCACCACGGAGGCCAACCTTGTCCTCCTCCGCGTGGCCTTAGGGCCCCGGAACAATAGCTTCAAAAGAAGCTGCCAAGACTACTTCATCTATCAGGCTTCCACCACCCTCGCCGACTGTTAACAGCAGATTTTCGTAATCGGCCTGGAGAAGGGAGAAGAAACCGACGCGGAGAGAAGGGCTGGATTGGAGTCAGACCAGGTCTCGTATCGGACTCGGTAGGCGTATCGGACTGGGAGAGGCGTTACCAAGAAGAGCGTATCGGCCGATACGGATTCAATATGGTCATCGGTCGATAGAGGCTGGAAATTGATAGAGTCAGCGTGGGCTTGGTCTAGACTCGAGATAAACTTCAAGGTGGTTGCCAAATAGAGATAAGGCTCGGTTTTAGGCAATTGTATCTTGTAAATCAAGTAGGTTTAGATCTAATTTTTGGCAAGAGTCTGCAGCAAAGACTTGTTTGTTAATTAGAGATAAGATCGTGTCCTACACGGACTGTGTTGTAATCTTGGGTATAAATATCCCGGTAGTTTGTACATAGAAACTCTCTCAATCAATCACACAATCAACCAAGTTTAATCTATTTTCGGTGCATCGCCAACCCTCGCAAGAGGTTAACTCCCGACGAGTTCTTGCTTCCCCAGAGCAGAGGTAAGAACTCGTACCCGACGATCTACATCGTTGGGGCTAGCGTGTCGCTTTAGGCACGTTAAGCCCTGGCGATGTGATCGTCGTTTATCGTGTGTTAGCTAATCTTGATGCGGTTTTCTAATTCTATCTCGCCAGCGACTAACTCGTTTTAGGGTTTATTGCCGACGATGATTGAATTAGCTTGCTCGTCCAGATTATCTAAGGCATCTACCATCCCCAAAAGCGATCGACGATTTGATTTTCTTTGTGTTAACTCTCGATCTACACTCTGAGTTGCTATCGACCTTAGTCGTGTTTCGAGGTTTAACCCAAAGCCTGTTTTCTGATCGTAATTAAGGATAGCACCGGGGTTGCAGCCGGTCTTACCTAATGCATGTGATCCTCGATGTTCTTGCATGTGTTTGCCACCTATACAGGCGGATTGGTGAATATAAGCATATCGGTTACAGGGTATTCTTAGGACCTCTCTGTGATTGGTATATTTATATTGGCCGATTGGCTTGTATAAGATCGCACTAGAGTATTAGCTAGTATATTTATCTTTATGCAACCCTCATCGGCCGATTCCAGTGATTCGCTATAAACATATTAACATGGGCCGATAGAATTAGATCTGTTTCATCAGTTACATCATATTATTACTTCAAGTAAACCGATATAGCTTTGCCCTATCGGCCAGGCCTCCACGATGCAGCATCGGCCTATCGGCCGATCGGCCATCGTTTCTCACATGGTTTACTTGTTTATTCTTGTTGATTCCAGATCAAATCAACTGGCACGCCCTACACGCACCTAGGCAAGCCATTGGACCTGCACTAGAGTTAAGCAGACATCCCAGACCGTCGTGGAAACGTGGAACCCGTTTTGTTACGAGACGGGTCTAAATTCTACGCCAACACCAACCTGAAACTGCGCTTGCTCCCGCCCCTTGCCGTTGACAGGTTCATTGACAACGAGGTTGGCCTCCTGCGCTGCGGCTCTCCTTCTGCTAGCCGCCGCCTTGACTCCAGGAGCTTAGGCCTGCACCCACATACTGGCCCTGACGATGCTATCTAAATCGTCGCCGCACTCTGTAACACCTTCAACCAGGTGACCTTGACTATGTCCTCCATCTCTACCGCTCCGGTGCAGATGCTTGGACTTGCCATTCGCTCTCCGTCCATGGGTTGGTTGATCCATCAATTACCCATGTCACTACCAAGGTCATCAGGGTTGGAGGGACAGCTGGCACCATGGGCTGGGTCGATACCAACGATGGTATTCTCTTCTGTGACCTTCTCCTTGACACCGCTAAGCTCCGCTATTTCCCGCTGCCGCCACCACTCTAGCACAAAGACAACATGATAATAGGCTGTCCAGGGCCACTTCGAGACATTGCTCTTGTCCAAGGTCGGATCAAATACATCAAGATGCAGGTTCATGTCAGGCCAGGCTCCACTACTAACAGCACCTACACCTCTCAAGGCTGGATTGCTGCCACTTGGAGTGCACCACCCACCAATCCTTGGAAGCAAGGTTGGCGCCTGGACTGCCAACTCGCTGCTTCTGATCTCGCTATTGATCACAACACCATGAAATTTTAGTTGCTGCCTAATATTTTGAATGACCAAGGCACACCTCAGCAAACCTTGGAGAGACTTCACGTGGGCCTTCCAAAGCTCAGCTTGCACTCTGATGGCATTGTTTGCTTCATGGCTAAGGTCGACCTCTCGGACCAGAATGCATGGGTGCTTGTTGTTGACATGAAGAACAAGAAGCTAAAAGATGTGGCTGAGTTTGGCGCAGAAAGAACTCTTGGTATTAGCTCTGCCTACATCAGCAGTAGGATATCAGACTGTCTTTGTACGGCTCTAGGTAATTTATTTGTTCTACCGGTGCGTCCCTAGCTAACTCTGTCATCCGTTCCATTGCTAGCCATCATGACCTCTGAGTTATAATTGATACTCTTGCTTGCTTTCAGAAATAGCAAACCCGCAAGTTATAATTGATAATAATATCAAACCTATTAGATCGATGCATATGGGCTAATCAATTGGAAACACTCTTTGCTAGCAAGAACAAGGGGATATTACCGTAGGACATGATACTCATGTTTATATGGCACCGATGATAATCAAGTTCAGAATGCTACTTGTCTGGTGTTAACAAAATACTTGACACAGCTGACTTGGGAACACTTCAGTGAGCTAATAAACATATTACATAGATACAACCTGTATACAGGCAAAGGAATCATTAAACACAATGGGGTTTATGACAATTGCCCAGTAAAATGGCTGTACATATATGAATGTAAAATCGATGCCTTCTTCTATAATCACAAAATGTTACCTAACAAACAGATGGTGGAAACAAAAACTGCATCATGGCCATGTGCTTTCACAGAAAGAGCATGTCACCTAGGTTGATTGTTTTGCTATGGAATTTTAGAGGGAAAGGATAGATATGAGAGCTACTATTTAGTTGTCATTGAGCCGGTTTTCACTTAATATTTTGCTGGCTGCAGGTATAAAGGGTAACCTAAAACGACAAGGGGTTGTGTTGACCGTGCCTTCTCACAAGAAGCAGACCTGCACTACTACAGAAATGGTTTTTGCAGACAGACGAAATCGATCTTCGCATGCGGTTGGCCGGCCCGCATGCGCGAAATGGTCTGCGAAGATCACCATTTGCGCATGCGGCCGGCCCAGCCGCATGCGAAGATCGATCTTCGCATGCGGTCACTTAAGACGGCCGCATACGAAAATCGATCTTCGCATGCGGCTGCGGTCTTGTTAAGTGGACCGCATGCGAAGATTTATTTTCGCATGCGGCTTGTTAAGTGGACCGCATGGGAAAATCAATTTTTCAACAGCAAAATTAATATTCTAGCCGTTTGGGAAGATGTGTGTCGTATTTAATATTATATTTTGTATGATTTATTATCGTATTTTGGAATAGTAAGCATATGAGATAGTCGGATTGTTGTTATTACTGTAACAAACATCAAATAACTAACCAAAAATTCAAACATTATTTACATACGAAGCATATATTACGAAGCATATATAGTATATCTCCCTCCTCTGAGACTTGACCTGTGCTGTGAGCCCAAACCCAGTTCTTGCTACGTTCCACCATGGGGTCTACCAGCAAAGGTTTGCTAGCCGCTGCAAACTTTTGCTCGGTTTCTCGCCATTGATCGACGTGCCCAACGTATCCGCTCGATCCCAATCGATGGGGATATTTGTTCTTCTTTGCCAGATCTGACATTTTTTTTCCTCAATGCCAATGCTTCAGTTGTGGTATGATTCGCAACGAACGTATCCCAGTCAGCCTGCGATATATGTCCATTCCAGAGGAGTACACGAAATACTTCTGCAAATCATTCCAGAGGAGTGTCTCGATGTTGTCGTTCACCTTTTCCCACGACTTGACATTGATTGGACAACGTGTCCCGACTAGAGTGCCACAGGTGTTGCTGAACTTGGACCTCACAATCGGTGGCTCGACGGGCTTCCCATCCTGATCGAGAGCAATCACGTTGTAGATTTCCTTTGGTAATTTGTTCTTGCTTCTCTCACCACGTCTTCTTTTCCCACTCCCGCCTGCACTCGCAGATGTATCCGTACGATCAGGGGCAGACGTAGTAGTGTCCATTTCAACTTCTTCCGCTCTGCGAGTCCTCGCGGCTTTACGTTTTGAGCGGCGTCGGACTACCATATGCACAATATAAGTAACTCTCTGTACCATTAGGCGGATTTACTATTTAGGTAGGAAATAATATATGGCTAACGATGTTCAACACTTACGGCCTGTTCCATAGGTATGTAGTCTGGATCATCATCGCGAGGGGCGACTTGTGTTATTTCCATCGGGTCACTTGGTGTGCGCCACGTTTTTTCACTAGAAGCGTCAGCCTGATTGTTGCTACCGGAAATTTGAGGAGCTTTGCCTTCTTCAGGCACTACTAGTGCGTTCGATGGAACCTTGTCGTTCGACATCTTACACATTGACGTAAAAAAAATGAGTAAATAAGCCCGAATATTATTTCTCATATCTCATCTAGTCTATATGGACTAACAATAGTACTAGATAAGTTAATCTATCCAATTAATCCAAATTATAAATTTTTAGTTTAACCAAATTTCTTAGAAAAAATTATATGAAATGTTAATTTTAGTGAAACCAAATTCGTGTTGTAGATGTTGCTAAATTTTTTTATAAACCAGTCAAACTTAATGAAGATTGACTATGAAAAAAGTTAAAATGAATTATCATATAAAATGGATGGAGTATTATTCTTAAAAACCCTTTTAAGGATTAATTCCTCAAGAGATTATTTTTTTACGTGCCTTAGAAAATTAAAGTTAACATATCATATATATATATATATGTGGCTCAATGTTGTTATGTGATCAGTCTAACGAATGGCTTATATATATGGGATATATACCGTTAACTTGCAACTTATGGCATACCAAAATTTATCCTAAGTCTTGAAGCCTAACTTTTTCCTGGTTATATATATATATATATATATATATATATATATATATATATATATATATATATATCTGTGTGTGTGTGTATATGTATGTATATGTATGTATATGTAAAAGCAGATTGCAAGCTAACAAGAGAATTAGGTGACTGGCACAGGACCATTACCGAAGAAATTGATGAAAGGTTTTCACTTTATCCTTTCTCCATCATAAGAGATGCCACAGAAAATTCACATATGTTACTAAAATTCATATTCATATGTTACTAAAATTACTAATTTGATGATATATATAAACTAGAGTAATATAAACTTTTGATGCTATAAAACTAATTTTACTAGTCCTTGTACATCTAATTAAGATGGACATCAACTAAATATCTCAAGGGTGGTTCCGAGCAACGACGACATTGTTGGCACTATTATTTCTAAAGACTAAAGATTGTTTCTCCAAAAAATCATATCAAATACCTTATTTCTACGTGCATCGCACATGTTCCTTATCTAAAAATAATAATCTAAAATTATAACTTAAGACATCAAGATCAACGGGATATTGTTTAGTGCGTTCCATCAGAAATAGTTTACCACGAGCTAACTTAAGTACCAAATAAAGAACAGATGCCACAATTCCTGCAGCTTGGGGCCGACGTAGCTATCCCACATATGTTACTAAAATTCATATAACTATAAGTAAATATGTTACTATTTTTTTTATAAATTAGTAATCACAAATTCACATAAATCACAAATTCATATTTTGCACATCTCACAAATATTCACATAAATCACAAATTCATATTTTGCACATCTCTCACAAATTCATATTTTGCACATCTCACATATTCATATATTCACAAATTCATATGTAAAAATTCACAAATTCACATAATTCACATATTCACATAATTCACATATTCACATATTCACATATTCACAAAAATTCACACAAATTTTTATAAATTAGTAATCACAAATTCATATTTTGCACATCTAACAAAAATTCACAAATTTATATATACATATCTCACATTTCACATCACCATTGCACAATTTATATGTAAAAAAAATGTTACCGGCGGGGGGGGGGAGGACTTGGNAGGCCAGAGGCATCGGGGGAGGAGAGGACTTGGCAGCGGCGGCGACGAGGGGGAGGTCTTGGACTTGGAGTCCGACGGCGTCGGCGTGAAGGAGGAGGAGGAGGAGTCGGCGACGTCGGCGTGGAGGAGGAGCCGGTGGCGTCGGCATGGAGGAGGAGGAGGAGGAGGAGCTGGCGGCGTCGGAAATTTCGGCAGCCTGGTGGCTAGGGTTCGGGCGCCTGGGACTTAGAAAATTTCGGCACTCCGCGCTCCCTATATATAGGAGCAGATCATCGCATGCGGCCGGCTAAAGCGGCCGCATGGAAAAATGATCTTTCCATGCGGCCGCATGCGAAAATAATCTTTCCATGCAGCCAGTTAAGATAGTGGCCGCATGCGAAAATAATCTTTCCATGCGGCCGGCTTAAGCGCCCGCATGCGAAAATAATTTTTTATTTTATTACAGATAATAAGTTACACATTTTTTTGTTTTCATCTGAGTAAACTGTTTTCCAATATATTGGTACAACTAAAATTTCATATATTTTGGCAATAAATAAACTTATTACCAAATGTTACATGCTACAAAAGAAGGGCCACTTTAATTCATCCCGGTAATTTGGAACACCATGACAACTAAAGGTTACAAAAGAACTAGGGCTTAATTATCTTTGCAACACCATCTGATCGAACGTACGACATATTAGCTTCGTCGATGGTTCGCTCAACCTTCTTAATTCGCATAGGAAGATCAGTAAACAATGGTACATCATCGAATTGGTTGTAATCAACGGGGTCTTCGATGTTGTCGATGCCGACAATCTGTTGCTTTCCGGATACGACAATATCCATCCTTTCATCCGAAGGGTCTTTCACATAAAAAACTTGAGCCACACGCTCTGCTAAAACCCATGGATCATCCTTGTGGCCTGTTTTACTGTGATCGACTATCGTTAGCCCGTAGTCATCGACGGAAACCCCTGTTGTGTTTTTCACCCATTGACAACGGAGCACAGGGATTTAGATGTTCAGGCCATAGTCGAGTTCCCATATTTTCTTTATGGTCCCGTAATACAACTTCTTTTCACCAGTCGTGTCAATCGTTTCGACACGAATCCCACTGTTTTGTGCTGTGCTTTTCTTGTCCTTCGTAGTCGTGTACAAGGTAAATCCATTGATGTCATACCCTTGCCATGAGCTGACAATACTTGAAGGCCCACATGCCAATCTTTGTAAAATAAGTTGCTCCATAGAATCACCGACTGGCAGGTTTAGATCTTTGAACCATTGAGGAAATCGACGTCTGTCCTCTCTTGATACCCAATCGGCGGATCGTCCTGGGAAGCAGGCTTTGATTTCTTCAATGTGTCGCTCAATTAATGGCTCAACGATAGCGAGCTATTGTAGAACGCTGCTGTGTGCCACGGCCACCATTTTGTAATCATTATCGAAGAACTACTTCCTACCAACAGTACCCCTTCCAGATAATCTCCCTTCGTGTCGATGCACAGGAATCTCAATGTCATTAGCATCCTTTATGTAATCCATACAACACTCGACTGCCTCTTCCATTGTGTATCCCTCTATCATTGATCCTTCGGGATGAGCGCGATTGCGTACATAGCCTTTGAGGATCGACATGTAACGCTCATACGCCCACATCTGGTGTAAGTATAAGGGACCAAGTTCAATAATCTACGGGACGATGTGAACAATCAAATGCTCCATCATGTTGCTCCTGGATTTGCTCCTTCTTCCTTAGCCTCTGAACCCGCCGTTTTTGTGTCTTGGTGAATACATCGCTCGGGCACCATTGGGGGTTCTGGACTTGCTCCTCTTCTTCTATATGTTGCTCTTGGCGCATCGGCCCTAGCCTTTCATGCACGGATTTTTTTTGCTTGGCCGGCCGATGCGCTTGCCTGCTTGAGCTGCCCTGATAATAATCTTCTGCCCGATTGCACGCAGGGCATTCCTGAACAGATGGCAACCTCATCCCCTCATTCCAGCAGAACCGGAAAAACTCGCACTCCCAATATGGGTTGTAAGAGTTGTCTTGATCGGCGTAGTCTTGAGCTTGTTCTTCCTGCTTCCGCTGGTACTTTTTGATCAGGCCCTCAGAGGTCTGATAAGTTTGCTTGCCAGTCCGATGGCCCCCGTCATCGGCCCTGTCCGCCCGCACCATGTTGACTGGGAACAGGTGTCCTTCTATCTTCATCGGCTTCTTGGCGTCGTTAATCTTAATCCTGCCTTGTTAGATAGCTGATTGAATCTGTTGTCGGAAGATCTTACACTCATTTGTATGGTGTGAATAAGAGTTGTGCCACTTGCAATATCTTCTCTTCTTAATCTCTTCGGCCGACGGCAATACATGACCTACTGTCAACTGAATTTGTTTTTCTTGCAACAGTAGATCAAATATCTTATCGGCCTTGTTGATGTCGAAGTCGTATTTATCCTCCTTGTCGCCCTTCTTGGCCCATTGGCAAGTTGTCGGCTTCCTCATCCGGGCCCACTCGGCCAGGTCGACATCAACATCTTCCTCGTCGTCGTCGTCGGAGGCATACTGATAAACTGTGTTGATTTTCTTTACAAACTTATTTGCCTCCTGGAATCGTTGTTCGTGGGCCGATACCCGTTGTGCTAGCTGGGCTAGGCTTTCAAATTCCTACGAGGAGAACATCTCGCGTACCGGCCCTAGCAATCCTTGAAATGCCAAATCGGCCAACTGGGAATCGGTCAAGCTGAGGCTGTAACACCTGTTCCTTATGTCCCTAAACCTTTGGATATACTCTGGGACCGATTCATCCACTCGTTGCCCGATGGCAGTTAGATCGGACAGTTTCATCTCTTGTACGCCATTGTAGAAATACCTGTGAAACTGTTTCTCCAGATCTATCCATCCTCTGATGGAATTGCAGGGTAAAGACGAAAACCACGCGAATGCAGACCCTGATAAGGACAGAGGGAAAAACCTCACCCTCAACGCCTCGATAGCCGATGCCTCCCCGCACTGTGCTAGGAATCGGCTGACATGCTCGTATGTCGAGACGTTGTCCTGCCCCGAAAACTTGGAGAAGTCCGGGATCTTGTATCGGCCCGGCAATGGTACTCTGTCAAATTCGTCGGGATACGGGTGCCGATACACTATAGAGTTTTCCTTGGGCTTCAAGCCGAACTGATCTCGCATCACTTCGGCTATTATATCGGCCCAGTATCCTGCGGGCCGATGTGGGAGGTCTTGCTGATATGATTGTTGCAAGCCCTCTACTTGATACTGCTTGGGGGAGTACGGCTGGTAGTGGTGATCAAGATTCTGCGTGCCATACTGCCCTGCGGTGTGCTGCTGGTAGCCTTGTGGCACGTTGTATGCAGCTTGAGGTGGAGGATTGCTGAACACCGGGGCTTGTGGCTGTCCGGCCGACGGCTGGTTGCTAGGAACTTGCTGCATCGGCTCGATCACTGGTTGCTTCCCCTTGGTCCATTGTGCATATTGTTCTTCCGTGATGTGCTGAGGGCTCCCCCCTGTCTGACTGGTGAGGACCAGTGGCAGTGCTGTTGTTGGCTGCGCCGATGGGGGTGGCATCGACGTTGTCGGCTGAGCCGTGCTCAGGTCGTTCCTCATGGTCCGATAGGCAAGGAACTTATTTTCTGGTAAGAAAATCGGCCCCTGAGGCTTGTACTGGTGAATTGACCCATCTAGGATCGATTTGACCGTATTGGTCAATGTGTTCACCAGGATCCCCAACTGGTTGACTAGCGCAGAATGAACTGCGGAGTCAATTCTTTCTTGTAACGTCGGCGCTGCAGTATCTTCGGTCTTGACGGTGTGCGCTGCCGCCGATGTGCCAGCTCCATCTCCAGGACTCGGCATAACTACCTTGGATTTCTGGATCAAGGTGCCTTGCCGAGTCCTAGAATATGTTTGCAGGTACATATTCTGGAACTGCTCGACCAGCTTCTCCATCTCAGCCTTTTGCTCCGCGTTGAGCTGGTCGGCGGTTACAGGGACGACGTTCTCCTCGGAGATCTCGGCCTCCTTCGACATCCTGAGGAGATTTGTTGCTGTTGCAAAGTTTGCATTCTTTAGGTCCCACTGGACGTGCCAAAAGCGTGTTGGCGCAGAATTTCGACCCGTCCAGCAACCAAACGGGTTCCGCGTTACCACGGCGGCCTGGGAGATCTGCTTAACTCCAGTGTAGGTCCAAATGGCTTGCCTAGTCGTGCGCAGAGCGTGCCAATTGATTTGATCTGCAATCAACAAGAAACAAGTAAACCATGTCAGAAAACAACGGCCGATCGACCAATAGGCCGATGACACATTGTCAAAGCCCAGCCGATAGGGCAAAGCTATATCGGCTTACTCATGATAAAATAAGATTAAAGCATGAATCCAAACTTATCGACCTTTGTCAACACGTTAATATCAATCAACAACACCAGCCGATAAAGAACAATAAAGATTACTACACCAGCTAGTACTCTAGTGCAAATCTACATGAACCAATCAACCAATAAAAACATATCAATCACAGACAAAACCTAGAGAATTATCCATAACAGATGTATTCCTATTAATCAATCTGTTTAATGTAGATGACAAATACACATGAAAATATTATAATAAACACGTGTATCAGATAAAACTGGCTGAAACCCCAGTTATATCCTTAATTACAACCGAAAGCAGACTTTATGTTATATCTCAAAACAGGACTAAGGTCGATAGCAACTCAACGTGTGAACCGAAACTTAACACAAAGAAGATCAAGCCGCCGATTGCTTTTGGGGATGATAGATGCATTGAACAATCTAACCAAACATAATAATTAAATCGTCGTCGGCAATAAACCCTAAAACGAATAGATCGCCGGCGAAGCATAATTAAGATGTCTGTCAAGATTACTCAAAACATGATAGACGACGATCATATCATCGAGGCTTAACGTGTCTAAAACGACACGCTAGCCCCGACGATGCCGATCGTCGGGAACGAGTTCTTACCTTTGCTCCAAGAAGGCAAGAACTCGTCAAGGTCAACCTCTTGCGAGGGTTGGCGATGCGCCGAAGTAGATTGAACTGGTTTGTTGTATTGGATTGTGAGAGAGTTTCTATGTACAAACTACCGGGATATTTATACCCGAGATTACAATAGGGTCCTTGTAGGACACGATCTTATCTCTAACAAACAACAAGTCTTCACGGCAGACTCTTGCCACAGATTAGATCTAAACCTACTTGATTTACAAGATACAATTGCCTAAAACCGAGCTTTATCTCTATTTGGCAACTTCCTTAAAACTTATCTTGAGCCCAGACCAAGCCCACGCTGACTCTGTCAACTTACAACCCGTATCGGCCAACAATCACATCGAATCCGTATCGGCCGATACGTCCTTTCTGGCAGCACCTCCCCAGTCTGATACGGTCACCGAGTCCGATACAAAGCCTGGTTCGACTCCAACTCAATCCTTCTTCTCTGCTTCGGTTTTCTCTTTTACTTCCAAGTCGATTACCAAAATCCGTCGTTAACAATTCCAGGTTGCTTCGGACCTTGTATGAGGATAGTGAGAAGAATATACTTTCGTTTCTGACATATCCATGTTGGAAGATTATACATTGTGAGAAGAACTGGCCATGTGCTGTGTGAGCAGCTTAAATCACCAAACGGGATCATTCCATCAGTGCTCAACACGAACCTTACATTCCTTGGATCCTTAGCAAATTCTGGGTGTTATGCATCAAATGTCTTCCACTGGCGAGCATCGGCAGGATGTTGAATCATACCATCTATCTTCCGACTCTCTTGATGCCATCTCATCAACTCAGCATCAGTCGGGTTTAAGTACAGACGCTTCATGTGGTCCTTAATTGGTAGGTACCACATCACCATTGACGGAATCTTTATTTGCTTACGCTCCGATGAATCTGGGTCGGTAGACTACGGGCCCATTTCCCGTTTTATACCGACTTGTGCCACACGTTGGGCAACTTTCCAAGTCTGCATATTCTTTACGGTATAATATACAATGATTCTCACAAGCATGAATCTTTTCAACACCAAGAGATAAAGGACATATGAGTTTCTTCGCTTGATACGTGTTCGATAGTATAAAGTTAGGCTTAGGAAGCAACACACTCAACAAACTCATCAGATCATTAAAACTTGTGTCCGACCATTCGTGTTTAGCCTTCAATCTCAGAAGTTCAAGCACTGAACGCAATACTGTGAAATCCTTATCACATCCCTTCGTTTCATCATAAAGAAGATTCTTCGATGCCTTCTCTAATGCCTGCCAATTCTCTAACCCTTGTGATCTACCCGCTAGAACCTCTGGTTCAACATGGCGTAGCATATCTTCCATATCAAAACCACCCTCAAAATCATCACTATCTGTGGAAACATCTATATTCATCATTTCACGGGACATGTCTTCGATTACAAAATTCTCTGCCTCATTTATCTCGTGACTTAACTCTTCATCGTCATCTTGGAGATCAGCGATTTCCCCGTGATAGGTCCAAACCTTGTAATTGGCGTGAATCCATGCTACATTATGTGTCCCAATATTTCACCATGATCTACCACCAATTTCTGATTCTTGCAATGACGGCACGGACAAAAATTTTTTGTCATATTTTCTCTCAAAGAATGCGCCTTAGCTTGATCAATAAATTTAGATGCTCCCTTCATAAATATTGGCTGAGTTCTCTGCATCTCATACATCCATGACGACCGATCCATCTATATATAAAGACAAAAAAATTACAGATACAAATAATAGACCGCAGGTATTTTATAAAAACGTGTAAATACATTTATCCCTCCAAAAAAATACAACAATACAAGTAACTAGTATGTACAAGTGTTTACATCCAAAATTTGTCCATCAAAACATATATTTTGAAGCTAGATTTTGCAAAAATTAGCTAAAACAAACCTTGTCAAAATTTTAAAAAAACTCCAATTTCCACCAACGAAATTTAATAAAAATGGAGCCAAATGAAGAAGGAGAGATGGTTCTTCACCTTTCATATAAACTTCAAGCAAAGATTTTGAGTTGAAAACCTCCCCCCTATTTGTTGCTTGCAATAGGAGAGAGAAAACTTCGGTTTCAAATGGTCAAGGTCGGCCTGGTGCAGGATATATGGGCCCATCATTGCATGCGGTCCCTTAAGACAGCCGCATGCGAAGATGCATTATCGCATGTGGCTGCTTAAGACAGCCGCATGCGATAATAGGCCTATTTTCGCATGCGGCCGTCTTAAGCAGCCGCATGTAATAATGCATGCGCCCCATAAGATGGCCGCATGTGAAAATAGGCCTATTATCGCATGCGGCTGTCTTAAGCAGCCGCATGCGATAATGCATCTTTGCATGCGGCTATTTGGCCCGCCCCCGGGGGGGCGATTTTTGCAGGCACAACCACAGGTCGTCCGCATGCAACCTATAGCCCCCCTCTACAGAAAAACGCTTTCTGTAGTAGTGCCGTATGGTGCATCTATCTCTTCCCTCTTGGAAAGGTGGAGATCAACAGAATTCTGGAACAAGTATGAGTGATGGAGAGGATAACATGGACTTGGGCTTGGACATGTTTTTTGGATGAAGGGCATGGCTAAGTGCAGTGGCGGAGCCAGGATCTCTACACGCCTTAGGGCTCAAATTGAAGGCTAAAACTATCCATGACAATTCATACACTGAAGTACAATATAATTGCGAAAAAAAATGCAAGACTGGAATACAATTTCTAACCATACACCAAGTACAGTAAACATGTAGAAAAAAGTACAAGACTAAACTAAAATTTCATTAGAGTACCTAACACAATGTATCTTCATAATTTTCACTTTTCATCAATAGTAGGTAGAGAACTGAAGCTAAATCTGGAAAATGATATTATATAATGAAAGTGATGCAAATTATGAGAACTTCATTATTTGTAGATTACAAAGCAATGCATGAAATATCTCTAGAAATAGGTAATTTGTGCTTGCGCATCCTCAAAGCATGATAATGTTCTATAATTTGACGATCTTCAATGCTAGTAAAAACATCTCGCTCAATATAGCATATCATGCAGTGATTTATCCATTCATCATTCATTTTGTTCCGCAGCTTAGTTTTAATAATGTTCATAGCTGAGAAGGCTCTTTTCACCGTTGCCGTTGCAACTCGCAAAATCAAAGCTAATTCAATTAAGCGATATACTAATGGAAAAATTGTGTGTCTATCACTTTGAACCATCTTCACAGCAAGGTTACCAAGGTCAGAGCAGCTTGAGAAATCCAAATCAAATCTCACATCACAAATAAATGTGTCAAGTTGGTCTCTAAGGACTATACAATCATATTCAGAAAAGTCATCTACATAAATCTTAGCAAGTTCAATGAGCTTATTTTCATCATAGTTGGCAAAAGAGTTCCTTGGATCAAGACAAGCAATGCATCTCAAAAGCTAAATAGACCTTTCAGCAAAGCGAGTGTTTAACTCAACAATAATTTGATCAAGTATCACATTAAATATTTCATTGCCGAAATGATGCAAGTAAGTTACAAATTATCCACCATGACCCCTTGAACAACCTCTTTTAGTTATTTGATCGGTCATATTTGGCACAACTATATTTTATTTGAGACAAAAGCTCTTTGCCTCTTCAAAAAGATCATCCCAACCATGCTGCCTTATGTCATTAATTTTTTGTAATGTTGTCCCAATTAATCCTACAGCACGGACAATATTTTGGTCTTTCCTTTGTAAGCACTGTGATAGATCATTAGTTTTGCCCAATATCTTGATCATAAGATGCAATACAAGCACAAATTCGAAACTCTCCATTTTTTCTAATAAACCTGCAGCCGTACTTGGTAGAATGATTTTAAAGTTCTGCTCCTCTTCATCTAGCAAATCAAACCAATTTCTAATTGACTAACTACTACCAAATGCAAAATAAACATACAAATCGATGAATAGAGAGGACGCTGACCTTGATTTGGGAAAATGGGGAATCAAACTTTGAGGAGAAGTGGTTGAGCAAGGGGGAGAGCTTGCCTCTGACCCGCCATTGCCGCCTCGCCGTCGATACGCATGGCGCTGTCGCGGGCAATGGGCCATGTGCGCCGCAGCCACGGCTGATCCCCTCGCTGCCTCGCCGCCACTGCTGGCCTGCTGCTGAGATGCGTTGCTTGTCCGCCACTGCGTCGTGCACAGATGCGCGCCGTCGGCGATGTGGGAGAGCTGAGAGCGTGAGAGAAGAGAAAGAACGCGAACAGAAGCAGCACTCGGTGCTGCTGCGTGATGCGTAAAAGGAGAGAGAAGAGGTGGGGTTAGCCGGTTAAGGTTGGTTGTTTATTGGGCTATGATGGGTTGCTTATTGGGTTGCGAGATGTGGGGCTAAAACAAGCCATGTGTAGGGATGGGCCAAACGAGTAGGGTTGGGCCATGGGGATTTGAGAAAATCTGAAAAATATGTGAAGTACTAGTCCATTAAAAAAAATTCACGAGTGGGGCTCAGGCCCAAGCTGCCCTAGGCCCAATTTCACTCCTGGCTAAGTGTGGTGTATCTTCATATCTTGCTGTTGTTAGGGGTGAAAACGGATCGGATTCGAACGGATAATAGCTATACCATATCCTAAACCATTTTTTTAAACGGATGCGGAGCGGGTGCGGATGACGTGCGGATGCGGATGCGGAGCGGATTATTTTGGATGTCGGATTCGGTGCGGACTCGGTTCGGAAACGGACAAAAAGTTGTCGGATGTCAAGTTTGTATTCAATCCATACAACAAGAGGGCGCCAATACAATTAGCCGCAATACGATGGCAAAATAACATCTAAACATGATCTCAGCTCTCTAGGAAAAACCAACCAAAACACATCAATAATATAATTTTGCTTAATATAGCACATCCAAAAAAATAATCCAAGATACATCCATCACTCATCAGTCACTGGTCACTGGTCACTGCATTGCTTAAAATTTAAGAATATAAGTCATCATTCATCAGTAGTTCAGTACGACATGCATGCAGCATATGAGCTAGCAATACAGCACAGAGCACACATCTCATACAGCACAGCACACAACACAGTTGTTCAATAGGCATACAAGCATACGGCAGATAGCAGTGAACAATGCACACAGGCAGACAGGCACACACAGCCACACACCAACATGCCCTTCAGGCCTTCACACTTCACTTCATCACTTATTCTTCATCATCACAGCTCTGTTAGAATAGATGGGCTATTGGGCTAGATGGGCTTGAAAGTTGCAGATTAGGTTAGGGTTAGAATAGATTAGGTTAGGGTTAGAATAGATGGGCTATTGGGCTAGATGGGCCTGAAAGTTGCGGATTATCCGCCAAACACTATATCGGATAATCCGATTAAAAAATCGGATAATCCGAATCCGTCGGATATCGTTGATACCACATCCGCATCCGCATCCACATGACAAAATCCGCATCCGCATCCGTATCCGGCCGGATATCTAACAACCCTTACCATATCCTCACATCGGACGGATTCGGAGCGGATCGGATCGGATAATATCCGCTCCGTTTTCACCCATAGCTGTTGTGTTAACTTATGGCTAGATCTATTTTATAGTTCAACAAATGGTTTCACTTATCCCTCATTTTTTCACTCTTTCATTCCTCGTGAAACTGTCTGGATTATCTCATTGAAATCCAACGCTCACGATCGTCTCCACCTCCCACCTCCCTTCTCCCTTCCACAGGCGCACACCGTCCCCTATACATCTCCAAATGGGCCGGGGGCACGTGGGCCGGCCCGGCACGCCCGTATTGTAGCCAGCCCAAGCACGGCACGGCCCGTGGAGGCTGGCCGTGCCTGGGCCGACGCCGCGGCCCGGCGTGCCGGCACGGCACGGCACAGCTGCTGTAGCGGGCCGGCCCGACACGGCCCACTACTTTTTTATAATAATCTTTTTTATATTTATTTCTCTAATTTCCTATTTTTTATAAATTATAATCATATTTTTTATTTTCCCTTTTTTTCTTTCTTTTAATTTTTCCCCTATTTTTTATTTTTTTAATTTTTTCCCTATTTTCCTCACTGCTTTTTCATATTTTTTTTATTTTTATTTCCTATTTTTTCATTTTTTCCTTTTTTTCCTTTTTTTGCTCTATTTTCCTCCCGGGCTGCGGCCGGCCCACGTGCCCCCGCCGGCCCGCGTGCTGAGTCGTGCCCGTACCGGCCCGGCACGGCACGGCAGCGTGGTGGGCCGTGCCTGGGCCGCGCACGCGGCACGCGGGCCGGCACGGCACGGCCCGCTACAGGACACGGGCCGTAACGGACCGTGCCGTAACGGGCCGTGCCCAGTCGTGCCGTGGGCCGTGCCAGCCCGGCCGGCCCACCTGGCTGTCTATACCGTCCCCTCCATCAGTTGCGCCCTCACCCCTCCCTGCATTCACGTGCTCCCTCCCTAACCCTAACCACACCGCCTCGCCTTGCCTCAGGCGTCGCGAATCATAGTCGTTGCAGGCATCGATGCAGGCGCTACCGATCCCAACTCCGCAACTCCCTCCGTCGATCCCCGTCGAATCCACCGCCTCAAGCGTCGTGAGGCGTCGTTGTAGTCGTCCTCGCGGGCGCTGCCGATCCCCATTCAAAGCCGCCCTCGCCCAGTCCTCAACCAGTCATCGCCGCCGCCTCGCCTTGTGCCCTCGCTAGATCGACGCTGCGATGCCCAGCCTCCTCGCCCTGGTCGCCTCGGAGCATCTCGCGCCGGATCCCGCGGGTCGCGCCTCTATCCACGGCCACCGCGGACTGCGCCCCTCCAACCGGAACAGCAGCATCGCCACCACCGACGAGAGCAGCATCCCCGTCCGGATCATCAACAAACAACCAGGTGATTGGATTGGTTTTCTTTTATTTCGTTGGATTATGAGTTTTGAACGAAAGCACTAAAATTCTTCATTCTTTGATTTGGTTGGATCCAGAATTGACAAAAAAAAAAGTAAAAATCTGAGTAAATTGTTAAGCAATCATGTTATTTCATTATTTCATTATTGCAATTTTCAGTCATGCTCTAAAAACCATAATATTAGTCATACTCTAAAAACCATACTGCTAGCAAGTAAAAACACTAATATTAGTCATACTCTCAAAAACATTCTGCTAGCAAGTAAAAACAGCACCTACACTGACTCACCTTTCATGGTCAGGTTGTGACGGAAATATCAGACATACATCTGGTCAGTATAACACTATTGCCTACCATTTATCCCTTGTTCTGCATTTTCATTGTAGATGGACCATTTCTGTGCAATTAATTACAGGCACTCAACTTTTGTACTATGATCTCTGAACAAAGAAATTTTTTGAAGGGGCACCATGTTTCTAAAATTGACCATCTGGAAAAAAGTTCTGACATTGCTTTCTAGGATCAACTATCAATTGCTACTAAATTGTAGGGCCTAACCTTTGTATGTGCTATGAGTCAATCCAATGAAGGCATAAATTTTTCACTATCGTTGTCCAATCCCGGTTCTGCCTTGAATTCTGGGAGAAAGGTACTACTGATGTGCATTTGATCAGGTGTCCTGTACATTGTAGATGAGATCATTTTGTGAACAATTAAAACCATGTCATTATGGTAGTGTCCGAGTTGTGAAGTTGCTAATGAAAACATCCAAACTGAATGAAGTTTGTTTTGTTTAGGAGGTCAGCGGTAATTTATTTTTTAAACTCTCTCGCTGATTTGGTTTCATTTTGTTCTGGTGCTCCACACCGTGATCTCCTCTCCTCTCCGCCCAATCTGTCCATCAAAGCCGAGCCCATACCCTCGTGACCGTTGATGGCAGTGTCGTTGGAGTGGTTGGCTAACCGGGTGCAAGAGACCTTCTTCCTACATTGTGTCCACAAATGGTGGCTGTCGAGCCTTATGCTCCCGGTCAATGCCCCCACGCTATTGTTCACCAACGCCAGGCGAATGAGTTCCTCGAAATCGTGGCCCCAGATTGGCGCCTCCGCCGCAACTGCAACACCCAGAAGTGCATCTGCAATGGGGAAAGCACAACGACCTCGATAACGCGGTAAGGACAACTACCACAACACCTTCTTCAAGATGCTCGGGAACTGGTCCTTCTGGGACTATGTTCAATATGCCATTGGATTTGCCTGGGAACACCTCACTCATGTATTGGATCTTACTCTCCCTTAGGCCTTAGATTCCCTGTTTATTCTCGTGCAAATGCTAGCTGTGTGAATCTGATGTAGCTTCTATTTGGAGTAATGAGTTGTGCTGGGTTGACATTAAACTATTTAGAGCTGCAGGTTTTGGGCTGTTCAGCGAGGAAAATTGAGGGGTAGATATATTGATTTGAGGGGTTTAACAGTGTAGCCTTGATTTTTTTTTGTTACGGCATGATAGAAATTTAGGTTTGCTAGATGGTTTTGCTCGGCTAGCTGCAATTTGGGAGAACTTTTTCTATGAGATTCAAACTATTTCGCACAACATTTAATTCCTCTTCGTTTTTTTTATTTCAGCCCGTACGTACCATATATTACTAAAGAGGGAGAGGGAAGCTATTTCGCACAACTTTTAATTACTCTTCTTTTTTTTCATTTTAGTGAGTCTCACTGCGATGATGACAAAGAGATTGGAGCCCACGACGACAATGATGGAGGCGGCGATGGGAGCTGGAAGGAGTATCAGTGCACCGAGGTTGGGATTGCAACTATGAATACATTGACGAGGTGAGTGAGGTTTTAGTATGACCTCGGGTTTGGTAATCATGGAGAAGCTAACTCTAGCGTGGATTTGGATTTTTCCTTGAATCTGGTGAATGTGAGGTTTTGCTAGGATTTGGAGGTTTGGATTTCTATTTGAATGTGATAGCTTCTCTTTTTTGAAGCGACTCTGCTCAAATCAACAAACACCCCTCCCTCTGCAAGGAGTACACAACAGTTAAACATTGGCAAGTTCAAGGTGGTGACATCAGCGGTAAAGCATTGTTACAAGGCTGTAAATTCACTTGTGCCAAAAGATACGTATTTGCCTGCAACTTGTGCAATGTTTTCGTTAGGTTGAGATGATTGTTCACTTGGGGCATTATTCATAATCTTTGTTTATTTGTTCATATGGAAGGCTTAATTAATTTTTGCGTAGCTGGACATGAATACTGTGTAGGGGCATTCATAAGCTCTCAAAATATCTCAGGTTATGTTGTACTTATTGACAATGATAAACATCTTATCTAATTTGGACGCACTATTTGTTTGTCATTTGCATACAGCTGGTAGTGTGCCAGTGCAGAATTGCAGATCATCACCAGATGTATCAACGAGGGGAGTTTGACCTAACCTCTAACCTGGCAGCTCAAGCTGCATATCAATTTGCCTTTGAAAACCTTCAAGGACAGGAAGGCAGCTGAGCCATGAATCGGTTAGTGTTGGTTGTGTCTTTGGCCTTTAAATAAAAATTTAGTAAGATGGATGTTCAATGTTATTTATTAACTACACAAAACTAAATTACGAGATTTAATGTTTCCATGAGACCATGAGACTTGACTTTGGACATGGTAATTTAGTAAGGAGAGCTAATTTTCTGCTGTTGGGACATGGTGAATTCTCTTCTACCAAACCATTTGATGTGCTAGCTCTTACTGTGCTTGTCTTTATATATGCTAAAATCACTTCTATGATGTTTCCGGCAAGAGTCAAATCGGTAATGTTCAGAATCAAGAAACATGAATATTGATCTCTGCAGTCTTCAGCAAGTGTTGAGTTCTGTGTGATGATGTAAGTAGGGGACAAGCACTGTGAGTAATGATTTGTATAAGGCATATTTGCTTGATCTGCTGCATTTGTAAAGAGCTTCAGAATTCAGATTAATTTCACAAAGTAGATTTGATCAGAGATCAATAATATGTTTTGCTGAACCCTGTCTATCTTAGCTGAGTGCAAATATCAGTGTGTCAAATCACTGTCTATTGTTTTTTATCAAGCTGGATATGCATTTGTTAATAACTACCCAGTAGTATTTTGGAAACCTTGATTTGGATGTAATATATATATATATGTATCCAATTTTAGAAGTTTCAGGTCTTCTTAATTCATAGATTTTCTTGAACCTCTAGATGAGTGGATATCAAAGCTCTATCGGTCTAAACAATAGTAATAATCTTAATTTGATACTTTAATAGTTGATATGCCCTTTCTGTAAATTGTCCCTTGGTCCTTGCAAAAGAAAGAAATGCTCCTCGCTGGCTAGATTAGCATTTTTATCAGAAATATTAAGAATTTTGAAATGCTTACTTGAACATTATTTTCCAGAAATTCGATTTGGACCAGGTATGTCCAACATAATGAGATTTGGATTTTCTTTTGCCGTACTACAACTACAAGTTTGTGTGCTTCGTGTGCAATCGTCTGAATAACTGAGTCTGAGTGTACTGCAAATTGCAGAGCTTAGCTCATTGACTTGGATCATTTACCAGTTTTCTGAGTCCTATTCAACTTTAAGCTGACATTTATCTACACACTTTATTCAGTATGCAAGCAGCAAGACATTATCTCAACAATGAAGAATGAGGGGCTGACATGTTTCAAGATACATAGTGCACTATTTTTGGGTTTAAAATGGAAGTGATTCCTGCTTGTTTATACTTGCAGCAAGCAGTTCAGTCCATGGATGCCTCTTTTTTCTTCAAGGACCAATGATAATCGATCCTCCTGGAGTTGATCTATTATGCTATAAATTCGTTCCAAAATGTGGAATCTGTGATTCATATGATCATTTGTCACACATAAGTGTTGCCTTAAAGAGGAATAGTTATTAATTGGCAAAAGATTTATCTATAAATAAGTATGGCTTTGTTGTTGGCGATGGTGTCCTTGATTTCTACATGTTGACTTTGCTCTGATTTTTTAGTGGTCCTAGCGCTTTTTAATTGTTTGATTTGTATTACCAATATCGCAGTAGCATTAGCACGGGCATATTACTAGTTATCTACTGTTTATCTATTCTATTTATGAGGGGGGGGGGGGGGNATTTTGTAGCGAGGATGAATAGTTCTATCTATAGCACAATCTTAAGAGCATGCTCTTGTTTATGCCTTTATTCCCCTGTTTATTTCTTATCAATACAGCGAGGTTGTAAACCGTATAGTCCTCTCGGTGGTGTCAAATTGCTCACAATTTATGGATGTGTGCCTTCTGGTAGAGTTAGGCATCTTAAGGCTGTGTTCTTTAGTGTGAGTTTCCAACTCCATCTTTTTCTTTTTTCGTATACACGTTTTCCAAACTGCTAAACGGTGTATTTTTTATAAAAATTTTCTATACGAAAATTGTTTTAACAAATCATATTAATTCATTTTAAAAAAATAACTAATATTTAATTAATTATGTGATAATCGGCTGTTTTGTTTTTCATGTTCAGAGAAGGAGTTTCCAACTCATTCAAATGAGCCTAAGTCCGATTATTTTCTGCAGCAATTTGGTTTCCTCGCAGCTTTTTGGTTTTATGTGAATGTGAAATGTGAATCTGAAATCAGCTGACTGCAATCAACTTTTGTTATGGCATGGGCAATCAACAGGTTTATAGTTTTAGGTGATGTTTAATCGAGTACTAAATTGTTTTATTTTGGAATGGGGTATATTTTATCAGAACTTTTGAAAGGAACAAACGTGAAGATGTAAACTGATGAGGCCACCTAGCACAGCACCTTGACTCGAGTAGGATCATCAACCCAGGAACTAACACCCTGGAATTATGTTAGCAGCTTCACTCGATCACATATTGTATTGTTTACAAATTAAGTTAGAACTTTGTGATCTAGGATACACTATGACTGTTTCACACAGCAAACTTGCTTATAGATTGGTATCTTGCAGCATTCTATGTTCGACCTCATCAGATAATACCATGCTCTTGGTTTTATTGAAATTATTAGATTCTTTGACGAATTGCACGCTTGTTTGATACAGTACTACTAGAAACTACAAAAGGTAAACTTTTTTTTTCTTCTGCTACTGACAAGTCAAAAAAGCGCCTTCTTACTGAAGCTACAGTTTTCAGGTACCTTACGGACCAATCTGACTCACCCTAAACAAGTCTACCCCTCTGACAACCCTGGCACACCGGCACCAACGGCCCAGATCTCTCCGTCTCCAGAATCCAACGGCGGCCACGCCTTCCACCACCTCACCACCGCGTCCGAAACCCAGATCTCTCCCCACTTCTTCCTCCTCCCTCCCCGAGATCTGAAAAACACCTTCGTCCTCTCCACCCAACGCCATACCATCCTCTCTCTCTCTCTCTCTCTCTCTCTCTCCCCCCTCCGCTCGCATCAGCGGCGAGGGGTTTCGCCTCCACCGCCTGCCGCCGCCGCCGCCGCCGTCGGCCGGGGGACGGCTAGAGAAGATGCTGACCAAGTTCGAGACGAAGAGCAACCGGGTGAAGGGGCTGAGCTTCCACCCGCGGCGGCCATGGATCCTGGCCAGCCTCCACAGCGGGGTGATCCAGATGTGGGACTACCGCATGGGCACCCTCCTCGACCGCTTCGACGAGCACGACGGCCCCGTCCGCGGCGTCCATTTCCACGCCACCCAGCCGCTCTTCGTCTCTGGAGGTAAATCTATCCTTGCCTAGATCTCGCCCCGCCTCGAGCATTTGCTGTGGTAGTTTGCCGCTCGCGGGGTCGGGTGTGGCGTCGAGGCGCGGGTTTGGTCGGATCCTTCCTTGGATTTCGAGGACGTCTCGCGTGGCCGTTAGATTTCTGCGTGATCCGTTTCATGCTGCAATGAGGACACTCGAGGTAGATACCACACGTACGTGGTTTGCGATTAGATCGCGTTTGGTGTACAGTGGTGGTTGTGCAAGTGATCCTCGTTGGTTGGATCTGGTGTTGGTTCTATTCTCTTAGCTTGAGATGAACTGTTTGGTGAATTGTTAGTTTGAAACCTTCAGGTGACATTTTATTTCTGTTTATGACCGGGATCTCCATCGATTATGCAATCCTTTCGTAGAAGAGATAAGATAGGAAGTAGAATGAGTCGATGTGTAGCCCTCAACCAGAGAGAAGCAGCTTTTATAGTGTGAATCTGATACCGTAGCAAGTTAGCAATAGCGAGGTGCCATCATGGAACTTTGGAATTTGTTGAAACCTGGACTTTGGGATCTGTTGGAACTTGAAACAAAGTCATACTGGTGTCTGGTCGTATTGCTCAGTGTGCTAATATGATTGGGATGCAGAATGGTTGAACTTCTGAACTATTCTAATATTTCTGTGATGCATTGCAGGTGATGATTACAAGATTAAGGTGTGGAATTACAAGACACACCGCTGCCTCTTCACACTTCACGGGCACCTTGACTATATTCGCACCGTGCAATTCCACCACGAGTACCCATGGATAGTAAGTGCTAGTGATGACCAGACAATCCGGATCTGGAACTGGCAGTCACGCACATGTGTAGCTGTGCTGACTGGACATAACCACTATGTCATGTGCGCATCATTCCATCCCAAGGAGGACCTGGTTGTGTCAGCATCACTGGATCAGACTGTCCGTGTATGGGATATTGGTGCTTTGAGGAAGAAGACGGTGTCACCTGCAGATGACATCCTACGTCTCACCCAGATGAACACAGATCTGTTTGGAGGTGTTGATGCAGTTGTAAAATATGTGTTGGAAGGGCATGACCGTGGGGTGAACTGGGCGTCATTTCACCCCATGTTGCCACTAATTGTTTCTGGGGCAGATGACCGACAAGTGAAGCTATGGAGAATGAATGGTAATACTACTACTAGGCCCTAAACATTTCTATTATCATTTTCCATGGATAAACAGTTGCATATTTGTGTTTTTTTTCATTTGTCCTTCCATATAATAGTACTACAAAACTATGGATTTGATTTTATTATGAATTCCTTTTGTTTTCTTCAATTTATCATACTTTCACAGAAGAAGTAATCACCGAACAAGCTGAATGCAAGAAACATGTTTCACATGCTCAATTAGTAACTAGCTCCTGACCTCTAGTATATCACTTTGGTTGGGACTAAAGGTGGTCATTCTTGTTGCATAGCACTTCATTCTTCTGCATATTGGTAGACTGGCCAAACACAAAACTATATGCATACGCAGCATACCACTATTGAGGTATTTGAATTAATGTAATCTAAATGTGCTATTTTTTGGACAGACACGAAGGCTTGGGAAGTTGATACTTTGCGGGGGCACATGAATAACGTGTCCTGTGTGATGTTCCATGCAAAGCAAGACATCATTGTGTCCAACTCAGAGGACAAAAGCATTCGCATCTGGGATGCCACAAAGCGAACCGGTATTCAAACATTCAGGCGGGAACACGACCGTTTCTGGATTCTTGCTGCGCACCCTGAGATGAACCTTCTTGCCGCTGGTCATGACAGTGGTATGATTGTGTTTAAATTAGAGAGGGAACGCCCAGCTTTCTCTGTGAGTGGTGATACTGTCTTCTATGTGAAGGACCGTTTTCTTCGGTTCTTTGAATACTCCACACAGAAGGAAGTTCAGTTGGCTCCAATAAGAAGACCTGGATCGGTGAGCTTGAACCAGTCACCCAGGACACTGTCCTACAGTCCAACTGAAAATGCTGTATTGATTTGCTCTGATGTGGATGGAGGCTCATACGAACTCTACATTGTTCCCAAGGATTCTGCTGGGAGGGCTGACTATTTGCAGGATGCAAAGAAGGGAGCTGGTGGGTCAGCTGTTTTCGTGGCACGCAACAGATTTGCAGTCCTCGAGAAGAGTAGCAATCAAGTTTTGGTGAAGAATCTTAAGAACGAAATTGTAAAGAAAAGCCCTCTTCCTATTGCTACTGATGCAATTTATTATGCTGGGACCGGTAACTTGCTGTGCAAAGCCGAAGACCGAGTGACCATCTTTGATCTGCAGCAAAGGTTAATTCTTGGCGAGCTCCAGGCACCTTCTGTTAAATATGTTGTTTGGTCGAGTGATATGGAATCTGTCGCACTGCTGAGCAAGCATGCGGTGGTTATAGCAAACAAGAAGCTTGTCCATCGCTGTACACTGCATGAAACCATTCGTGTGAAAAGTGGTGCCTGGGATGAGAATGGTGTGTTTATTTACACTACCCTGAATCATATCAAGTATTGCCTTCCCAATGGAGATAGTGGAATTATTAAAACCCTCGATGTTCCTATATACATAACAAGGGTTATTGGGAATAATATATTCTGTCTAGATCGTGATGGTAAGAACAAGCTGGTCACAGTTGATGCATCTGAGTACATTTTCAAGCTGGCCCTTCTACGCAAACGGTATGATCATGTGATGAGTATGATCAAGAATTCCCAGCTGTGTGGGCAAGCTGTGATTTCTTATTTACAACAGAAAGGCTTTCCAGAAGTTGCCCTCCACTTTGTGAAAGATGAGAAGACAAGATTTAACCTTGCTCTTGAGAGTGGTAACATCCAAATCGCAGTTGCTTCTGCAAAAGAGATTGATGACAAAGACCACTGGTATAGGTTGGGGATTGAGGCCCTGAGGCAGGGAAACGTTGGTATTGTGGAATATGCATACCAACGTACAAAGAATTTTGAGAGGCTTGCTTTCCTATATCTTATTACTGGCTACATGGACAAGGTGGGCTTCATGTGCAAAATTGCTGGACAGAACAATAATCTGATGGGTCAGTTCCACAATGCTCTTTATCTTGGTGATGCTATGAAGAGAGTTGAGATCCTAGAGAATGCTGGACAGCTACCTCTTGCCTATATTACTGCTGCCACCCATGGGCTCACAGAAATTGCTGATAGGCTTGCCGCTGAGCTAGGTGAAAATATTCCTTCTCTTCCTGAAGGAAAAGCTTGCTCTCTTTTGATCCCCCCTGCTCCTCTCACAGCCAGTGGTGATTGGCCATTGCTTAGGGTGATGCGTGGTATCTTTGAGGGTGGACTGGATGCTACTGGGAAGGCTGAACTTGAGGAAGACGATGAAGCCGCTGGTGCTGACTGGGGTGATGAGGACCTTGATATGGTTGATGCAAGCGAAGGGATGGCGAATGGTGGTGACGGTTTTGATGCTGAGGAGGGTGAAGCAAATGAGGAGGATGGCGAGGAAGGTGGCTGGGACCTAGAAGATCTGGAACTTCCACCTGAAGCAGAGACCCCTAAAAACGCTGGCAATGCACGCTCAGCGGTCTTTGTTGCTCCTCCACCAGGCATGCCTGTCAGCCAGATTTGGACTCAGAAATCTTCTCTGGCTGGGGAGCACGCAGCAGCAGGGAACTTTGACACTGCAATGAGGTTGCTTAGCCGCCAGTTGGGCATAAAAAACTTTGCTCCCCTCAAGCCCCTGTTTCTCGATCTGCATATGGGCAGCCATTCATATCTTCGTGCACTGGCATCTGCCCCCATTATACCAGTTGCTGTTGAGAAAGGTTGGAGCGAGTCTGCAAGTCCTAATGTGAGAGGCCCTCCTGCACTTGTTTTCACCTTCCCACAAATGGAAGACAGACTCAAGGCTGCCTACAAGGCCACCACGGAAGGTAGGTTCCCAGAAGCCCTGAGGCAGTTCCTTACCATCTTGCATACCATCCCTCTTATCGTGGTAGACTCGAGGAGGGAAGTGGATGAAGTGAAAGAGTTGATCGAGATTGTGAGGGAGTATGTTCTTGGCCTGAGGATGGAACTTAAGAGGAAGGAGTTGAGAGACGATGTCAACCGCCAACAAGAATTGGCGGCTTACTTCACTAACTGCAAGCTTCAGAGAGTTCATATGAGGCTTGTGCTTGGAAGTGCTATGGGTCTGTGCTACAGGCAAAAGAACTTCGCTACTGCAGAGCACTTTGCAAGGATGCTGCTGGAGAACAACCCAAATGAGGGCCAAGCAAGGAGGGCCCGACAGGTGCAGCAACAGTGCAGTGGCAAGAAGGATAGCTGTGAGCTCAACTACGACTACAGAAATCCATTTGTTGTGTGTGGCGCCACATATGTTCCAATCTACCGTGGCCAGAAGGATGTTTCCTGCCCGTACTGTGGATCCCGGTTTGTTCCTTCCATCGAAGGGCAGCTTTGTACCATATGTGAGCTTGCCGTGGTTGGTGCAGATGCTTCAGGCCTCCTCTGCTCCCCAACGCAGTCGAGATAAGCGTCGGTAGATATGCTCCCTTGTATTCTTTCTAGTCTCTCTTAAGACTTCGCTATGATATATTTTACCTGGATGTTTACTGATTGTAAGGAATAAGTAGTATTATACATGGTTGAGTTTTTGTTTCACTTTTTCTCCATTTCCCTTTATTTTTGTTTGCCTCGAGGCTGTTGTTACACTTGATACATGCTTAAGGACTTCTGATCAGCTCATGCAAATGCTATGCTCGGACTTTATGTACCAATGTTTGTTTCACTCATGTAAACTTTGGGTGTCGTGGTGTTACGTTCACTAGTAACTATGAATGTAACAGTTGCCAATGACCAAATTAACCAATTACGTTTAATGTTGTAAATTTCAATCCAGACGTGTGTGGATTGTTCTCGGACAAGAACAGTTTATTGATTAGTGAATTTTGCAGTTACCGAGGATAAGAAATGGATCAGTTGTCCTCTTATTTGGTAAGGAAAAGTCCCAAGGAGATAAAAACAGGTGCGTAGATCTATATGTTTGGCTTACCGGCCCATTGCATTTGGTTAAGGTTGCCCTGGTGTCAAATGGTCCAACAAAAAATAGTTTGCCAGCGAATACCGTACCAATTTATTGGTATAACAATGCAGTACATATGCTTATTTACACAGATGGTTTTGAAAATTTGAATGGTTCATGCTCTTGTTATGACTAATCTTAGATTTAAGGCTCTGTTTTTAATTATTTACTGAATTGTTGGAACGGTTTATTTTCTCCACACTAAAAAAAGTTTCTGAAAAAACTTTCTTTTAATGTATTGCTTAGAACACTTGTTTTAAATTATTTTGTTAAGTTTATTCATTAAAATATTTATTTTGTTCTTATGAAGTAGATAATCCATATAAATAATCCGCTTAACAATACCATAGTTAGATTTCTACACACGAAAATATGACCAGTGACATGAGATTATAAGATTGCTATGCGTGTCCATTTTTCACATGGTATTTACACATGTATTGCTTTGCCTATATATATATATTAAACGCACGATGTGGTAATTATATAGTATTGAGGTACTCATTCTGAGATAAATCTGACAGTTTGATAGGTTGATTACCTTAACTAGATTATTATTTTTACCTGCCTGTTGCAGATTGTTATAGCCAGAGGATGGTTCTATGGTTGCCTTTTTTTAGAGGTATGGAAGATTCGGTTGTGAATCAGTAGCGTAGCGCTCTGTCCGTGGTTGATTGCCGCCAATCTTCGTTGAATGCGCAAGACACTGAACTGTGTGAGGGAAAGGGTGATGGAGTCATGCTACTATTGGGCATGTTGTTTATTGACCGTGCGTGCGTGTCTTGGGCCTTTCAATTGTTTGCTAGCCCAAAATTCATATCTTAATATGGGCCATAGCACTGGAGTAGTCTTGCGATTTTTTTATTTATTTTTTAAAAGATTTACAAAAATAAAATTTTTATTCAAAATTTTACAAAAATATACTTCGCCCGTCCTCCCGTAGGGTGGGACATATAAATCGTCATAGGGGAGGACGGGATATATGACGTGGCAGCCGCGCAGAGGGGCGCGCCGCGATATTTTTATAGGCGGCCCCTTCTCGCCCTACACTAGGGCAATTTATCGCCGTGGAGGGGGCTGCCTGCAAAAGGCCATTCCTCATCTTAGGGGAGGGTGATTTTTCATCCCCGCCTATAAAACCCTTCCGTCCTCTTGAAAATTATCATTTTATTCCTCGTAAATCCAAAAAAAAAAGAAAGAGGGATGAGGGAAGGGTTAAGAAGAAAGCGACGGAGCCCTGTCGGATTACGTACTCGATTGGAGGTAATTTTTTTCCATTACCATTTGAACACATTGCAAGTATTAGTAGGGACAATATTTTAGCAACTTATTAATTAGTATAGAAACCCTACATTAGTAGTAAAATTCGATGATAGGGATGCAGATCTAGTACGTATGTATGTTGCAGTAACTCCTATGACATGTTTAATTAGTTATATATTTAGCAACATAGTTAGCAATTGCGTTTAATTTTTTAGTATTACTAGAAAAATGTCCGTGCGTTGCAACGGGAGAAACTATTTAACCTTTTGAGATGGCGATATGTTTTTTCTTAGTAAAATTGGATGATCTTTAAGTTGAATGTACCCTTAGTTTCTAGTTTGTAATTTTTATTTGTCTAAAATATATAAATGGAATATTCAGGGACTACACATAATTGAAATTTTTGTGTCGTCATGGATATATGTATTAGTATCACCATGATGTTCAATAAGTAATGTCGAGCAACTTCCTGCAATCCTAGACATAGTAAAAATTATATTTTTTTTGCGTGATAAAAACTATAATTTTGTGCATGTACAGGATTGATAAATAATAAAGGTAATTAATTTGCTTAATCCTTTGGATTGGATAAACATATGCATGCATGCTTCTCATTACCTCGTTGTTGTTGCTACTGCGTTGATGGTTCGTGATTAGCGGACGATCTGAACAGGCGTAGGAGAGAGACATCACAACAACGAGCTTTGCTAGCTCGCGTCGTGGCTAGTTCGAGGCAGACGTGAGGAAGAACTGAGCTTGACAGGGATTCAGTTTGGGAGTTTGGGGCCGGCACGGTGGGTGCATGAGCAATGGCATGTTCTCCCTATCTGGACGTGATCACGTTTTCCTATCTGGGCTTCCCGCTCATGCCTATTTCTCGTAGTCTGATGACCTATGCGTACGCAAATCGGATGATGTACCAACAAAATAAACATCCTTATCTAACACGGATGACGGACGAACAACGCGTATCTAACATGAATGACGGACAAAAATAAGGGTGAGTACGAAATCATTTTTAATTTTTATAATAGGTAAAGATAACGAGACTTTAATCCGTGAACAGATATGTCAAGTAAGCTGATATCCGACTTGTATTACGGTGAAGGCAACGTTAGATATGGTCATAATGGGGTAGATCTGTCTGAATTCAAATGTATAGCTAAGGGCATTGATAGAGCTGTCAAAAGGAATTTTGGGGGTGTATGCAATTGGTTGATGAGAGGCTTTAAAATCAATCCACAGACCCATGACCTTACACTTTATGTTGTGGTTAACCGTCAACCCGTAGGTTATATTTGGGAACTTATGCCTATGGATTGCACCAATACATGGAGAAAATATGTTGAGATGGCATGCGAATGTTGTTGGCCACTTTACAAAAAGGAGAACATGGTGGATGTGGGTATGGGGGAAGACGAGAGACCAAGTATGCCTAGTGTTGTGGGAAGTATGGAAGTGGAAGTCACAGAGCAAGGCAATTCTGAACTGGAAGAAACCGAGGTGGAAGAAATCGGGGAGGCTGACGAGGGAGAGAGGATTGGTAGTATTGTGGATCTGATGGATAGGGAGGATGAGGAGAACGAGGAGGATGTTGGATATGCATCGTCTGATGAGGATTGGATTTTTCTCGCCTTGTTATCTCGGAGGGCTATCACCTGCCATGGGAGTATAAGAAGAATGAGGTCGTGCAGGTGCTCATTATGCTGAATTGAAAGATTTGAAGGAGGCGGTGAAGCGTTTTGCTATTTCTCTGTAGAGGGAGTTCAGGGTAGAGAAGTCTTGCAAAATTATTTTTGAGGTGAGGTGTGAAGGAGAGGGAGGGATGTCCATGCCGGGTTCACGCATACAAGGGTAAATGGAAGGATTATTGGCAGGCCTCAATTGTTATGTAGCATCTGTGCCACTTACAAGGAGTGGAGAAGTACCACCGTAATATTACATCAACATTTGTAGTAGATGAGGTGTATAGTCAAGTTATGAATAACCTAAACTTTGAGCCAAAGTTAATCATTAGGCACATAGAAGAAAAATACAAGTACACAATCAGTTATGCAAAGGCATGGAGAGCGAAACAGAAGGCTATAGAGACGAGGTTTGGCACGTTTGAAGCATCTTATGATAACTTGCCGAGATTGCTAGCAACCATCCAGTTCAGGAATCTAGGCACCTTTTTCGACCTTCAGCACTATCCATTACCTGAGAATAATGAACACAATGCAAGTGTTCTATAGAGAGCATTCTTCTCTTTTGCAGTTTGCATCCAGGCATTTGTGCACTATAGACTCATCCTATATATTGATGGCACATTTCTAACTGATAAATATAGAGGCCAAATTTTGACAGCCATAGGTGTTGATGGGAATAACCAACTGTTACCAGTTGCTTTTGCTTTCATTGAGAGTGAGAACACTGACAGCTGGTATTGGTTCCTAAAATGAGTGAAGGAACATGTTGTCAGGGGAAGAACCAGATGTTTGCTTGATACATAATCGGCACGCGGGCATGATACAGGCTATTGATGATTTGAAGCATGACAAATCTGAGTATGGTGCCGCCAAGTGGCCTGATGTTAGGAGCAGATGGTGTATGAGACATATGGGTGCCAACTTCTACAAACAATTTAGGAACAAGAGTCTGATGGACTTTTTCAAGAGGTTATGTTCACAAAACTAGCAGAAGAAGTTCAATGAGTTGTAGGACAGGTTGGATGAGTTGACTGGTAAGCAAACAGATGAGAACAGATCGAAGCCGCAGCCTGAAGGTGATGACGCTCTAGAAGCACTTGGCCATCTAACGAGTGATCCACCACGAATGAAGAGGAGGAAAGCATCGGAAATTTTTAAATTTTCTAAGTGGATTGAGAAGGAACCAAAGGAAAAGTGGGCTCTATTATTTGATAAGGATGGTTCGCGCTACGATATAATGACCACAAACATGGCGGAGATATATAATTGGATCATGCGAGGAGCACGTGCTCTCCCACTTGTTGGCATCGTTGAGTTCATTTTGCATTGCACTTGCAAGTACTTTAGGGATCAATTCATAGGAGCTGGGCCATTCATGGCAGACAGTAGTTTGATATATGTCGACAAGGTAAAGAAGTACATTGATGAGGGTATAAAGAAGGCCCGGAATCATTGAGCAATGACACATGGTACGGTGGAGCATAGGTACAAAGTTCAGTGCAGAGATAGATCAAGGCGTGGTATCAACCGTAAGAGAGCGATGCAAGACTGTGTATCGAAAGCTGATGGAACATGTTCGTGCTCATGCCGAAAGTCCGCTTTACTTCATAAGTCATGCACACACATACTCGCAGCTTGCAGTGAGTGCGGGATTCATCCACGGTGTTATGTTTCACCATACTCCATGAAGGAAGCTGTATACCACACATGGAACCATGAGATATATGGTTTCAGCATCATTGGGACATTCACAACAAGGCAGCCATAGATCTTGTATGTCCCAGCTCAAGGCTCACTCAGGGTAAAAGTAGGCCGACGCAAGACAAGACATATCAATAATGACATGGATGAGTCTGAAGCGGGCGGAAGGGTCAAGAGATGTAACAAGTGCGATGAATATGGGCACACATACAAGAAGTGTCCTAAAATAGCCACTGGATCACGTGCTGTAGAAGCTAGACCATCTAGTGACAGTGCTGATGGTAGTCGACTGTCGGGTGAAGGTACCACTACAAGGCGTCGTCGTGTTAGGTGCACTGGAGGAGATGGCTATGCTGTCTAAGTGCGATGCATTCGTAGTGTGTTTTAATAATTAATTAGATATGTCGGATGTTGAACTATCGTGTTATGTCAAAAGTTGTTGTAATGGTTAATTAGATGTTATGAAGCTTGAACTACCGTGTGGTGTCCAAGTTTGTTGTAATAATTAATTACAGGATGGTTATGGTTATTTTTTTCATTGATAAAGTTGGTTTCTACTACCGCAACATTGTCTTTTTCGCCTCCTTGCAATTTTTCTCCGCCATCCCCTAGGTTACCTCATTAATCCAAAGATTTTAACAAACAAAAAATTACAGGATGTAGATCGCCCTCCCATAGGACGGGGCATATAAATCGCTCTAGGGGAGGGCGGGCTATGTAGTGGCAGGCCGAGAGAGGGGTGCGCCGAGGCATTTTTGCAGGCGGCCCCTCCCGGAGATAAATCGTCCTATGGTAGGGTGAGAAGGGGCAGCCTACAAAAATATCGTAACGCCCCCCTCTCCGCGGCCGCCACGTCACATATCCCGTCCTCTCCTAGGGCGATTTATATGCCCCGCCCTACGGGAGGGCGGGCGGAGTATATTTTTGTAAATTTTGAATCGGAAATTTATTTTTTAAATCTTTTAAAAAATAAATATAAAAATAAAAAATTTCATAGTCTTGTAGCCTCATCTTTTCGCTTATGCTTATGCTTATCAGCCAAAATTTGAATTTTGAACCTTAAAATTTGGAGTTGATTTTGAGGTTTTTTCATCATAGTTTATTTTTCAGCCTTTGCTTTTAGATAGTTAAGAACACGTATATAAAAGTTTTATTCACAAATTATTTTTCATTTCTAAATATGCCGTTTCGGTTTTTCCTCCAATATGCCAAACAATGAGGCTGTTGAACTGAAGTACTACCTCCGTCATTCTAAAACAAGTTCATTTTTTATCTATCATACACATTAAAAAAACTAAAATATCCTTTACTTTATTAAATCCCAATAAAATTGTTCTTACTTTATCTTCCAATAGATGTCTATCTACTTTCAAATACTTTAATATAATAATTATCAAAAATAAATAAGTAAATTACATTGGCGGTACACAAACTTGTTAGGTGTGTGCAATCTAATACATAAACTTGTAAAATGTTTATTTTAGTACACAAACTTGTCAAGTGCGTGCGAACTAAGGCGAAAAGAACAAAACAAAACTAATCTTGCTAATTTATATGTTAATTAGGATGCTACACAAACGCATTCATGAGAAAAATGCTAGGTATATATATTTCTATTGTAAAAAGGTTTAATAATGCCTAAAAATTGCACGAAGAAAGACATAAAAAACCGAAAAATGATACACGGAGAAGAAAAAGAAACAATAAAGCACAAATCAAGTTTACAAAAATAGCATGTTTCATACCCATCTGGTATGTGCATGTCATGTCCTAGTCAGCATCTAACTTGGTGAAATTGACCATGACATGTGCTTTTGACCTTGTTTCATAATTTCATACACCAAAATAAATATTGTATAAATTCTTTTACTAAAGTGCACCCACCTGATAAGTTGGTATACCATCAATACAATTAACTCATAAATTTATTTTAGTACAATGAGCTACAAATATTTTTTAGGACGGAGGGTTTACGAGTTCTTGCCCGAGCGGTTTGGCTCAAACACACCATGAACAAACCACCGGCCAAAATTAACCACAAAAAACAGACTAGGTGTTTGAATCTCCTGAAGATGAAGATAAAGTGTTTCACGTAAAATGAGGTGACATTAACGTGCGATTAATTAAGTTTTAATTATTACAAACTTGAAAAATGGATTTATCTGATATTTTAGAACAACTTTCATATAGAAAATTTTTGCACGAAACACGCAGTTTGAAAAATGTGTCACGATAATCTTTATTATAAGTTTAGAATTTCCGAACGGGTAATAATCTGATGTGGTAAGTGTGGCACTCCACCAAACAAACAGCCCGTCAGTCGCCCTCCGTGATCTCCGCTAACCAAACCAAAACCCCCGCAGCCGCTCGTGTAGCGTGGTACTCCTACACTGGTACTCCCGCATGGTAGGTATCATCAGCAGCTCAGCACAACCAGAGGCCCCCCCCCCCCCCCCCCCCCCCCAAAACACTTTAACCGTCCAACGGCGACGGCGACGCCCGCACGTTCCCAACGCCCCGCGCCCCGCGCCGGCCGCCCATCTCGCCTCCAAAAGCCGAACCCCAACCCTTCCCTCCCTCGCGTGCCCGCATCCGCACCGTGCCACCGTGCGTCGCGTGCGCCCTTTCGCCCACCCTGCTCCCCCCACCGCTTTGCTTGCCACCCCGGTCTCCCTCCCTCCCCTCTCCCAACCAAACCCCCCAAAACCGCGACGAGGAGACCCCAGCGCGACGCAGCCGCAGCCCGCAGGGGGCAGGAGCAACGCCGCTGCGGAATCCCCTGCCACCACGAGGTTCGTCCGATCTGCGCCCCCCGCCGTCGTACATTCATGCTCGCCGGGTGCGGGGGTTTGGGTTAGAGTAGGGTAGGGAAGGCGTTGGTCGCGGGGGGAGCAAGGTGGGCTAGGCTGGGCGATTCCGTATTTCGGTGATTATTCTGTTCTGCCCTAGGATCAACCGGGAGTCGGGACGGTTTTGGGCAAGGATCTGGTCACCTTGGTGCCTCTGTGGAGGCGTGGAGCTGGTGTTTTAGCCCGCGTGTGGTGGTAGCAGGAGATACCTGCGTAGTCGTGTTGCTTAGGTGATTTCATTTCCGTGTTCATCTGATGTGAAATCCCAGGGCTCTGTTTACCACCCTTTAAGTTTGATTATTCTAAAATCTGTGATCAAGTGAGTTTTCCCGTGAGGAATTTGTGTTGTAGTTTTGACTTATAATAGTCTATGGTTTTACTGTGATCTGGTACAGTAGGTTGGTGTTGCGATAGCCAAAATGATCCTAAAGAAGGTAGAAGAGGACTAGGCACTTCCCATTTTTGTTGTGATGGTTTCACGCCAAACCCTATTAACTCGACATATTTCTCAATTCCTACTCTGATGGTGTTTCTTACTACTTTACCTGTTTTGTTCTACTAGGGTTCCTGGTGCCTGCTTGGTCTGAATGGCTGACCTGACCGACATGGGCTGCTGTAGTTGTTTTGGCTTTTTAAGGAAGCCCAGGGTGTCTGTAAGTCGGCCTCGCGACGCTGATGGCATCCTATCTGAAGATTTGTTGAACCATAAATCTGCGGAAGATCCTGATGGAAGCTTCTACACTGAGGATGATCCTGATAGAAGCTTCTATGACAGGGATGATCTCGACAGAAGCTTCTACAATGGTGATGACCCTGACAGAAGTTTCTATGATGGAGATGATCCTGATCATCTTTATGGAAGTGATGATGGGCAGCCAAGGAAGAGATCTGAAGATATTATACTGTCAAGAGCTCAGAATGGCTTTGCATGTAGAGAAAGCCTAGTTAAGGAGACTAAAAAAGTATTTCGCTCAGAGGTAGTACCCTCTTAGATTTGAATTCTTTACCACTGTTATTCTATTTTCATTTCCATTTTTCATGCCCATGTATGGAGGTATAGTCTTATCTAGTGCAGACTTCTTTTACAAGCTAGCCCGTGCATGAGAAATTGTCACATGGACCATTGTTTTAAAGACAAGATTAGCTCAGCAGTTAGACTGCGAAATAGGTAAAGGTCGTAGTTCAGTCTTGTTCGAGTGATTGGATCTCCACCATGCAGGAATGCAAATTTTGGCGGCTCTGCTAGGTTTTGAACGTGGCATCTTCTGCGACAACATCAATGCTAATGCCGCGCATTATGCCAATTTCCTTTTGGAACCATTAATAATTAATCCATCCTTGTAGAATGACTGTCATTTGTCCTAATTTTGTGCGTCTGCTAGGATTAGAATGTGGGACCTCCTGCTAGGAAAGTGACAACCTGAAGCCCACTAACCAATCATGGAAAGGCTAGATTATTTGGTTGTTGCTATGTAGTATACGGTTTTGGAATGATCGGTAATTAATCTATCCTTGTCGTTATATTATTTAGTAGAGTAACATTGTTTAACTTATTATAGAATAATACAACTGTGTTATAAATGATCGGTTAAAACATCTTTTGTATTAAACGTATAAGATGTAAACTTTAATTGTTTAAGGCGCTATGCTCAGATGATCTACTGTTTCAATCAGTGTTGTTGTGACCTTTGCAAGTGTGGCAAGGAGCTATAGAGTTGTATGCGATCTTTTACCTTTTTGCATTAAACAATACAATAACATTTTCCTTTTGGCACATTTAGGATGAAAATGGCAGCAAGATGGTCAACCAATATGTCCACCTGGGGAAGATTGGTGCTGGAAGCTATGGCAAAGTGGTAAGATAGCTCAAAGTGTGCTATTAAGTGACTTCCCACGGTAAATGTCTAAATCATTTTTTTTTGCTTAAAGGTCTTATACCGAAGCATGAAAGATGGAAAGCTGTATGCAGTGAAGGTAGGGTTTTTCGCTGTCCTTATGTGCTGATTTCTTTATGTTAGTTACTGATTTTTTATTCTTGCGTCTGAACTCATTAATAACTAGCTGCTAGTCCGAGTAGTTAGTTTTACTTGTTCAGCACCATTATTCTTATGGTTACAAGGTTACATTTATGTTGCGTGCACAGTGTCGGCATCTAACTGATGGAACTGTAGCCTTTGCCTTCTACTGTAGGTTTTGAATAAATCTTACATGATGAAAGTACGTGTTGTGCGATCAGAAACTGCCATGACAGATGTTCTTCGGGAAGTGAGTAACTTTCTCAGTTTATTTGTCATTGTAATACATGTCATTTTTTTTCTTTTTTTATTCATGACACAACATAAGTACTCTGGAAAAGTAATGATGCGCATGATTTCCAGACCCATTCAGCCCTTGACCCAGTTAAGATTTGGGTCAGTGGCTGTACATTCTATTTAAATGAATAATATGTAAATGTGGTGATTAATAATTATCATTGCTCTTGCACTCAATATGGACTTACATAAGTTTCTCAATACAATAAACATCAAACCAACAAGCCCACTTAGTTCATGCACAATGCATTGTGCATTATTTTTGGCTATTTCTTAAGCTGGGTTGTATCGTCTGGCTCAACAATCATGTTGACTTGTTCACTCTTAAACTAGCCAGTTCAAACATGGTTTCACCTGATCAAAATGGATGATTATAGAATCGTCTAAGGAAGTGCAGACTACCAGGGGGCTCACTTCAGTTCCTTTTTGGTCAAACTATTGGGCTGGGCTTGGTAGGATAACCTTGGTGTTGTGCACTTTGAGGATGCATTGCTACCATAACACTGATACTATCGGGCCAACCACATGCCTGGTAACCAAGTTGTCATGGTGGGTAAACACCACCAGAGGATAGCTGTGGCAGCGATGGCTGCTAGAGATGAGGGGAGAACTTAGACTTAGATGATGAACATTAGGGAGAGACTATTAACGAATGGACATACAGCCCATCCTTATTTAAACAGGATGGCTTGACCTTGAAGGAGTTTATCTCTAAGATTTTATAAATAGCTAGCAAATCAATCTAGTCTATACACCCATGTGAACAGTAACCACGCGATACTGCACATGTCCATGTGCACCTCTTCCTCCTTGGCCTAGGGCCTTGGCCCTGAGCCCAATGCCCAAGTTGAGTTGATACAAGTTGAGTGTGCTCACTGATTTTGCTCTGTTCAGGACATGAACATGATAAAATAACTGGAATAAACTTTGCTTGCTTACAGAATCTCTATTTACTGTTTAACGTCTCAATTATCTGACAGCATCACCTTTTGTATTGGTGACAGGTATCCATCATGAAAATGTTGGATCATCCTAATATAGTAAATCTCATTGAAGTGATTGATGACCCAAATGCAGATAAATTCTACATGGGTATGTAATGAAATTCTCATTTTTCTAGAAAAAAAATAGTTTCCTTTTGTTTAATTGTAGCATGAGATTTTTTTGCTAACTTTCGAGCATCTTTATTTAACGCTCCATATTATTCTACCTGACATTTTCCGTTGGTATTGTCAGTTCTTGAGTATGTTGAAGGAAAAATGGTCTGTGACAATGGTTTAGGAGAAGCTACCTCCAGAAATTATTTGCGCGACATAATCTCTGGTCTTATGTATCTTCATTCTCATGTAAGATTCAAATTTCCTTCACTAAGATCTGTTAAATTGTGGTGAATGCCGTGCCATATATCAGGATCTACAGCCTATAAACACCAATTGTATATGAATCAAACTATTCATGGCAAAATCAATTTGCCAGTGTGTTCCATTAGCAATCGTATCAGCTGGTCATATAATGATAGTTTCTCTGTACAAATATATTTAAGCAGATTCAAGTTTGTATTGTGCAGATTAATGCAAGCAAAATATTTTAACTTCCACATTTTCTAAAAAAGTCTTGCTTAAACTTAGTTAAATCAGCGACCAGGTTGAGCAGAAGCTGAGATCCATTGTGAATTTATCTCAGAAATTATTATTTTTACTATAGTCTTAGTCTATGCTTGTGGGCTGAAGTTCTAATTGCATGCTACTTTTCATTTTCCTTTAGCTACTTAACTTTCTGTCTTTTAGGTAATTATTGCATTTGCATATGTCAACTTTTTTGGGCCCAGCTAAGTGGTACTATTTGAATGGTTATGGTTTCATAAAGAAAAGCTTAAATCCCATTCTAGTTCTAGATTAGGATTATTTGTGCTTACACACGCATTTCTTTTCTTATCCACTGTTTGATTGTATTGGAAATTGAGTTCATTCATAGTTTTGTGGTTAAATTTAGCTAGAAAATATGATACTAGTTAAACTACAATCATTAGGACCATGGTTCAAGAAGGCGCTAGGCGCTAGTTGGGTGGCTGGGGGGCGCCTAGCACTTAATTGGCACCTAGGCCTGCCTAGGTGGCGCCTAGCGAGTGCCTAGGTCAGGTCAACTAGTCAAATCCAAAAAATTAGCAGGCATATTGCATAGAAATTAGACTACATAACACTATAATAGCAATAAAACACTACCCAAGTTAGTTCAGCCGCCTAATACACCGTCGAATGCCTGCTACCTGGCGCCTAGGCGGCACCTAGAGCCGACTTTTAGAACACTGATTAGGATAGTGATATGCATATGAAAAATCTTAATTTATCCATGCTCTTATGTGCATAATGTATCTTGGTAACAGTTTACTTGTGACTTGATTCCTTAACACCTGGCAATTCATTACTTCTTAAGTAAGCACTTGTTGATGTTTCTATTTCCCCAATTTGTACATACTTCTATATTATAATCAGATACATGTTGCTCTAGTCACACATTTCTCTACATTATGCAGTCTGCACTGTGTTATATGCTTCCTAACTCATCATCATATCACTGAATGCTTCCTGTCATTATACGCAGAATATTATTCATGGTGATATTAAACCAGACAATCTGTTGGTCACAAGCACTGGCAGTGTGAAGATAGGGGATTTCAGTGTTAGTCAGATTTTTGAGGTTGGCCTTTATCCTGTTACTTCTGTATTGTAATGAATGCTATTTTCCTTGTCATGGCATAAAGGGCTTTCGGTTGAATGGACCCCCAGAAAATTGTGTGCATCATGATTTAGACTGTAGACTGTATCAAAAATGCAATTTTGGTGCTGAATTTCTAAGACAATCATTTTTTTAATTCAAGAACTTCAAAAGATATTGTTCATTTCCTTCCATCCTGAATATTTTAAAGATTACTCAAGTAGATGATTGCATGCCACCTTTTTTAGTTAAGCAGGCCCATGACTTTATATAGTAAAACAGGATGGTTTCATACCACATTTGATTATCTTTAACTTTATACATGATCTTTTTTGTTGTGTGCTAATGTAGAAATGTCTATTAACATGTAAGTGTTTTTAGGCAATTTCTTCGTACGATTGTGGAGTCTAATAGCTTAGTGCTTTTTCGATAAAGTGTTATGTGATTTTATTGCAGGATGATGATGATCTGCTTTGGAGGTCTCCAGGTACTCCTGTTTTCACTGCACCAGAATGCTGTCAAGGTACAACTGCCTACCTTTTATATTTGAGTTGTATTTACTGCGTGCAGAATCAGTCAGTCACCAAATTATCTGTATGAAGTGCAACAATTGTTAGATAGACAGCAGCTGTAGATGTTCCCCTTTTACTTGATTGCAGAATAGCAGATAAAGTAATCTGTTATCGACAGAACAGCCAACAGCAAACAGAATGAGTCCAACATAAATATGCAATTTAGATTTAGACTGTGACATAAACGAATTACTTACTGCAACTTTAAGCAGCCAAAGCATGGCTATGAATGTTGTGCCAATGATTAAAAACTAAAGAGGCAAAGACCATGATTCTTTTGCCGTTGGCTCAAATTGCAACATATAGTCTTTGGCCATTGGTGCAGGCTGGCTAAATATGACCAACCTTTCGATCTAATTCACTTCAGGTTCAGCCTATCATGGTCGGGCAGCTGATACATGGGCAGTTGGCGTTACTCTGTATTGTATGATTTCTGGTCACTATCCATTTCTAGGAGATACCTTACAGGAAACTTATGATAAGGTAAAAAAATACCTCCCTTCCATTTCCTTTTGCTTTACCTTTTCATTCAACTCATTCAAGACATTGCTGTGGAATAGATTGTCAATGATCCGGTGCAAATACCTGACAACATGAACCCCCAACTTGCTGATTTGCTGGAAAGGCTTCTCTGCAAAGGTTCTTTTTTCAGCACAAAATGTTTCACCGCCTTATGATTCTGGCACATTTTGAGTCTTGAGTGCCAGATATATTATTCTACTAATGAACACTCTCTGTGTTTCCACACGTGGTTGTCTTGCAGACCCAGCAAATCGTATCACCCTGCAGGCTGTAGCTGAGCATCCTTGGGTTGCTGGGGACCAGGGGCCAGTTGTTGAATACTTCTGTAGATGTGGGTTTGGCCGAAGAAAGAGAGATGATCTTCGGGGAGAAGTACAATAGCAAAGGCTTGTTCGCAGTTTATCATCCGATGGTTTACTGTAGATAGGCGATGAGTGGCTAAACAAAGAAAGTGAGATGACTGACAAACCGTGTTACTCTTTTTTGTGTTCTTCCTCCCTTTACCGATTGACCTGTTGGTTGCTCGCCTCACCACCTCTGCAAGTTTTGGTGCCGAACCGAGGGAGCCCCTGTTTCCATTTTTCGGTAGATCAATTTTGGCTGCTGCAACATGTAAGCTTTTTTCATTTGGTTGTTGAATCCAGTACAGCAACCATTCATAGAAAATATAGTGCAAAATTCTTTGTAAGGCTGTAGTAGGTGTTAGCAATTCATGAGTACCGAGTACGGATGGGTGAAGGCTGATCTGCGGGTACCCTTAAAAGTGAGATTTAGTTCATTTTAGTTTTAGTTGAACTAGGTTGGAAGATGTGGCCAGCGCCATAACTATATTATTTTTTTCTTAAGACATCCATTAATGGTGAGCGAAATCTCTTGTCAACGGAAATTGCTGTAAGTTACTGCATATTTTCCGTAGGGAAGCTTACTGCAATTACAGGCTTACAGCAGTCGACGTGTTTATGTGTGTAATTATGTATTATACATAGTACACACCAGTTAATGGAGAGGTAAGACGGCAAAAAATACACACAGAAAGGTGGCATCAACGCCAAGAGATCAGCCTTTTCGAAGTTTCAAACCCAAGTTTAAATCGATGAGAACGAGCTTTGCTGCTTTGGCTTCCTCTAAGCTGCAATAGGAGAATACTGTCACGTCGGAAAAGTTACTAGTAATTTTTCAACTATTATCTTTGGTTTCTTGTGTTTATCTTTTAGCGTTTCAGATAAAAAGATACTATAAAATGGAATAAAAAGAACATGTGGTAGAACTGTAACCATTCTTTTAAGTTTGTTTCTCCCCCTCTAAACTTACATAAAAATTTCGGTAGAGAAGATCTACCGATTGATATTTCAGGTTCAAATGATCAATTTGCTACTGAAATTACTTGGAATAATAGCTCTATCTAAGAGCATATTCAGTGTATGAGTAAAATCGAACCATGTTTGAAAAAAAAATCAAATGCAACAACCAACTGCTATGTGTCAGAGCAAAGACACAGCAAAAATCTACCACAAAAGAAGTCAAACTCATCGATGAAAAGATAGTCTGCAGCCATTGGCTGGCTGCACAAAAGAGGGATGGACTCATGTGATTAGAGATTCTTTTTTTTCATGGGCTCCATGATCGATGTTACACATTGCAACGATCGATGCTACACATTGCAGCCAACGAATTAAAATTTTGTTCGACCATATTAATCGAACTAAAACTGCAGGTGCCCTAGGCATCAATGATACAATGAACAAACTAGATTTGCTTTGCAACTGGCGTATAACTTTTATATTTGGTCAAACAAAATTCATGGTATAAATTTATCAACAAATTCATAATTACACATGTAGCTAAGAATTTATCGTTGACTTCTATCTATTTAGATATATGTTAAGCAGATATAATTATAGATGTGTGTTACGAATGAAGGGACATGCACAATGTAAACTAGAAAATAATGCCATGAAAATGCCGTATCTACCATCTGCTTTCAGCTGTTTTTAAAGTTGTTTTCACCGAAATATTTAACTATTTTTCACTCTTAGATATAGCAATTAACCATTTATCACTTGGACCCACGTGTTATAGATATATGATCCACGTATCATTGACCAGTGACAAATGATTAAACGTTAAATTAAAAAGTGACAAATAGTTAAATGTTTCGTTTTCATTGAGTCATAAACAAGCAGTTCTTTCTTTTTTTATATATTCTTAAATCATAAATTGTTATATATTAGAACGGACGTAGTTGGATAGAAAACGTGACATTTGCACGTTGCCTTGCCTGCTTGTCTCTCGCGGGCTCGCGGCCCCTCACCCTGTCCCAACATTCCGCGAAGCAGAGTCAACCAAATAAATAAATAAATTACTCACCCAAATTACCCTCACCTTTGTCCTCCCCTCGGCTCCGCGAATTACTCTCGCGTCGGAAAAAGGACGGGGAGTCTCCCCTCCCTCCTGTCCTCTCTCCGTCTCCGCTTCTCCGCCTCGTCCCCATCGCCTCCCCCTCCGCCCCGCGCCCCCCCCCCCCCCCCCCCCGATCTGCTGCTGCAGCGGCGACGACCTCCCCTCATGATCTGACCCCCGCCATTGCCGCCGCGGAATCACCATGGAGGCGCTCAACGAGCTCTGCGACCTGGTGGCGGCGCACCCGGATCTCCTCCTCGCTGACAAGCTCGCCTGGCTCTCCTCCCGCTGCGGCGCCGCCCCGGCGTCGGCATCCCAGCAGCGCGCGTCGCGGGCGCACCTCCACTCCCTCCTCGCCCTCGCGCGCCTCCTCCCCGCCGGTGCCGGAGCCGGGGCCGGATCCTCCTCCCCGCCCGCGCCGCCCCCGCCGCTCCTCGCGTTCCTCGCCTCCCACGCCTTCCTCTCGCCGTCGTTCTGGCCCCAGTCGTTCGCCCCCGCGCCCTTCCTCTCCAGGCTCCTGCCCTTGCTCGCCGCCGCGCCGGCCTGCCCGGCACTCTCGTCCGCCCTCTCCGCGGCGCTCCTCGCCGCGCTCGACGTCGCTGACCCGGCCTCCGCACCCCTCGCCCGCGCGTTCCTCTCCGCCGCGGCGGCCAGCCCACCGACGCTCCTCCCCGCGGATGCCGCGCCCGTCGCCGCCCGGCTGCTCCTCGAGTTCGCGGGCTCCGAGGAGGCGCCGCCCAAGGCCAAGGGGAAGGGGGAGTACGCGGCGGGAGACGAAAATGGAGGGGTCAGGGAGGTGGTGCAGAAGTTCGAGGAGGAGGAGGTGGAGGAGCTGGAGAGGAAGGAGGTAGCCTTCAGGCTCATCGTGCATATGTTGGGGGGCGAGGGTGGTCTGGAGTCTGAGAAGGTAGCCAAGGTCAGGAATGCCGCCGCAAGGCAGGTCCGGTCGCTCTCCGAATTCCTGAAGGTGAGACTACAATGTGGATGACCCTTCGCGGTTCTTGTGCACAACGGAGGTTGCTGCATTTGCATTTGTTGTGTACATGCTGGTGAGTTGGGTGTATGCTTACTTGCTGTTAGCTCATGATTGATGTGATGGTTGGCACTCCACAGATTAGGAAACGGGACTGGAGAGAGCAGGGGGCACAGCTGAAGACAAGGATAAATACCAAATTACTCTGTTGCCAGGCGGCGGTAGTGGTGCTGGTACGGAGCGTTTCTGCCATGGATGTTGATAGCAAGGCTTCCAAGGATATGCTCCAGCAGACTCTAGCTTGGTTTATCGAGGCCACTAAGTCATGCATCCTCTCATCCTGGCGCAAACTGAAGATCTGCGAGGAGCTATTTTGCACGCTGCTCAATGGTATCAGCCAGATAACTGTCTCACGAGGGGGCCAACTCCTGCCAGTGCTGCTGATCCCTTTGAAACCTCTCGTTGTCAGCACTTGTTCCCAGGCATGTTCTTTTGCACCACTTTCGCTTGTACTCCTGAAATTTATGTGTTTATAGAGATGCTTTCTGATGTGAAACCGGCCACTTTGGTACAGGCTGACATGACAGGTAGTAGCCCTGGGGCTTTGTTCGATTCAGTGGTTAAGTTGAGCTGTGAAATTATAGAGTTTGGCTGGACAAAGGATAGGGCTCTGGTTGACACATTCATTATGCGGTTAGCTGCATATGTCCGTGAACGGAATGATTATGAGGAGGAGGTATTCCTTTATCTTTTTGGAAATTTTCTAGTTAAATAAGATTTGCTACAACACAAGTGTCATTATGTTGGACACTAGATGAGCATATTGTACCATATATTAAGAAGCATTATGCGAGCAATCTCACTATTGCGTTATTCATGCATGTGTTGTAAAAACACTGTTACTGTTTTTTTTTTAAATAACTCCCAGTTAACATATGAAAGTTATAACTAAGTTCTATATATATATACACACTAGTACTTGATAGTTAGTACAGTAGCCACCACACTAAAAAAGCTGTAACATAAAAGCAGCTATTATCTACCTTATTATTGTTGAATGGAACACGCCCCAATTATTCCAACAATTATCACTTCAGCAGTCTTTTAACATGCTAAGTTACCATGATGCATCATTGGTAACCTTATAGGTTTGCTCTATAATTTCATATGAGTAAGGCTGTAAGGGTGTAAGAGAAGCTTGGTCTTTCTATAAGCCATTTTCATCCATGATGCTGTGGTAAACTCATGATTATACTGTGAAACCAGAGATTCAGGTTCAAATCGGAGTGTTTTTTTTCCTTCTTGCATTCTCCAAAATAAAATTCTGACTGTTAACATCCTTTTATTTTATAGTAGTGAAAAAATATGGAGTTGGATTATTATAGAGCACTTCTGGCTACAAATATGCTGGCATCATTTTCTTGCGGAATTCTAGGTGTTTATGAATATATGCCAATGTTCAAGTTAAACTTGCTTTTGCCTGCATGCATACAAAGACAATCCTTTTTTTAATTAGATTTTAATTGCGGGTTGTTTTCTTGACCATGAATCCTTTCAGGATGGCAAAGAAAAAGATGCAGTTCCGGTGATGCGACTTAATGTTATACGCCTTCTTGCTGAGCTATGTGTATGCTTGAAAAAATGGGAAGTTGTAGACATGATTTTGCCTCTTTTCATTGAACATTTAGAAGAGGGTGATGCTTCATCTCCAAGTTTGTTGCGACTTCGGGTATGGAACTTCTGTATTGTACCCACTACCATATTTATTTTGTTTCCCTATCTCTTGCTCTTACCTGTGCTCAAATTTAGTGGCATTGCTTGCGACATTTAAACAAAAGCACCCTTTTTGTACTCTACTGCAGTTGTTAGATGCAATATCTCGTGTGGCATGCTTGGGTTTTGAAAAGTCATATCGTGAGAGCATTGTCTTGATGACAAGAAGCTATCTCGATAAGGTTAAAGCTGTAGGATCTGCAGAAAACAACACAGTGCCATCAGAAGCAACAACTGAGAGAATAGAGGTGCGTAATTCGTTACATAAGAAACTTATTTTACAACTTGTGTTCCAATCTCCATGCTAACCGTGTCTACAAAATTCTAGACTCTTCCTGCAGGGTTTTTGCTTGTTGCTACCAATCTCACCAGCACAAAACTCAGGTCTGATTACCGTCATAGGCTATTGTCTCTATGCTCAGATGTGGGCTTAGCTGCTGAGTCTAAAAGTGGGAGGTAATTTGCCATATTGTTGATATATATCAATTTCATGATAATTGATGTTCAAACTTGAGTGATGTATTTTTACGTCTTAACTAATTAACTGCAGTACTGTGTGCTTAACATAATATTTCCATTACTGCAGGAGTGGTGCTGATTTGATGGGTCCATTACTTCCTGCAGTTGCTGAAATATGTTCTGATTTTGACCCAGTTTCGACTGTTGAGCCATCATTATTGAAATTGTTCCGTAATTTGTGGTTCTACATTGTCTTGTTTGGACTAGCTCCTCCAATACAAAGCAATCAGACACCTGCAAAACCAGTTTCCACTTCATTGAACACTATGGAGAGCATCAGTGCTATAGCTCTTCAGGCTGTTGCTGGACCCTACATGTGGAATAGCGAATGGTGTGTAGCAGTGCAACGTATTGCACAAGGAACTCCACCACTGGTAGGTTGTTTGGGTCCATAGGGATGGAAAACAGATTGTTTCTCATGCAATAAGTAAATTCAAACTTGTTTTCATTCATTTCCTAGTACTAGCGAACATATATCTTATTATTGAAGAGGGACTTATAACATATTATTGAGTGTTGTTAGTTTTAAAACCTACTGATGTTTTGCATAACAATGGATTAGAATTGTCGGATAACTACTGTCCTCAGTCATTCACATATGTTTCTCTCTCCTTTCATGGAGAAGTTACCAGTTAGGATTCTTAACCCCCTGTTGATCATCCTATGCTGACGGTTGGCTGTCTTGCTTTCTTTAATACCTTGTATCTACCATGTTTGCTTTTCTCATTTCAGGTTGTCAGTTCAGTGAAATGGCTTGAAGATGAGCTAGAGTTAAATGCTCTCCATAACCCAGGTAGTCGTCGTGGCAATAGTAATGAAAAGGCTGCTGTTGGACAGAGAACTGCACTTTCTGCGGCTTTAGGAAGTCGAGTTGAGGTAGCAGCAATGAGTACAATTTCAGGTCAACATTTATTCTCTGTCGAGTCATTTACTGCTTATGCATTTGTTTATTTTGTCTCACACAAATAAAATATTAACCTCCAATATAATAAAATTAATGTAGAATTGCATTTAGGTCCTTAAAATTCACAATCATCTGGACAGTCCACTAGCAAAATGTCTGGTGCATGTCTACATAACAGTGACTTGTCCACTTACCAGAAAATGTTAATTTTATGAAAGTTTTTATCGAGAGATTTACATGTAAGATCTTCATATATCAACCTAAATATTTAAAAAGACATTGATACTCAAAATTTTTAAACTTTGAGTGCATCTATGCTGAAGCCGACATGTATTTGTGACTGGAGGGAGTTTTTTTTTTTTTGGCCTTGTGCAAGGATTAATTTGTAAAAGCTAGAATCTGCAGTTTTTGAAGACAGAAGGATCAGAGTACGAGAAAAATGTTCATTTTTCATTTTCATCATTAGAAGTTTAGAACTTAACTGGATTATTGGACTCACGTACCAGTGGCTTTCTTTATGAAATGTTACATTAGATAAATGAAATTCTGTATCAAACTTATTTTCTTTTTGCTTTATTTTCAGGGGTTAAAGCTACATATCTCCTCGCAGTTGCTTTCCTTGAGATATTGCGCTTTAGCTGCAATGGTGGCATACTTTCAGCTACCTCTACGTTGAATAAATCAAATAGCGCATTCAGTTGTGTGTTCGAATACCTGCTTACCCCAAACTTGACACCAGCAGTATCTCAGTGTTTGACTGCAGTTGTGCATAGAGCTTTTGAAACAGTGTTGTCATGGCTGGTACAACTCATGCTTCATCAAGTTTTTGAGGATATAAGTCATCTATTTTTGTCCTTTCATTATGGTGTTTAGCTATGTAGTATTGTAGTCCATTATCTCTACAATAGTTCCCTTTTATTGTTAACTCAACTCCTTGTGTAAAAAAGATACACAACTTCCTAGTGTGATGAACCACATATTCTTGCCATTGCTTTGCAGCATTGACCTCTTATGGTAGCACTAATATCTCCTTTTGCTTCAGAAATGCCTGTTTGTACATAGGACTATTGTTGAGATATAAGCTATAAATTGTAGTGAATATATATTCATTAGAAGTGTGCAAACAACTGCTTTCTTGATCTGCAAATAAAGATATTGTCCCCCACAAGGAAAGGCCTTATGCATTGATGGTGGGATGTTTTTGTTTTCCCCTGAGCAATATTAATGAAGCATAAACCAACAATAGCATTTTTATGTCCAATAATTGGAATCTGCTTTGCATCTTATTTCATACTTTAGGAGTTTGCTTTACATTCTGTTTTGTGTAATCTGGAGTTACTCCATCATCCATTTTTTTGACTTTGCATTGTAGTCAGTTTGGCGATTATTGTCTTTATTGTCTTATTTTTCTAGAGCAGATGATAAACTTCTAACTTGTAGATGTGCACTGGAACAATTACCCTTTTTTGTGCCCAGGAGGATCGTATATGTGACATAGGAGAAGGAGCTGATATAAGGGAATCTGTTATTTCTGTTCATGCTTGCTTCCTTATAAGGAGCATGTCACAGAGGGATGAAAATGTTCGTGATGTGAGTGTCAAGCTGTTAACTCAGCTAAAGGAAAAGTTTCCACAGGTTTGCTTGGCTGCTTGATTTGGTGTCTCATGTTTTATTTTTTATTGATTTGAGACACACTTACACTGGTATACTAAATTTTCAGGTCCTCTGGAACTCATCATGTTTAGATTTACTTCTAATATCTGTTCATAATGAGTTGACTTCTGGTCCAGTTAGCGATCCTGCTTGGGTTGCCACTGTACGCTCACTATATCAGAAGATTGCCAGGGAATGGATAATGAGTGCTCTTTCATATGCTCCATGTACAACTCAAGGCCTTATACAGGTTTAGCAAATATAATATTATTTTGTCTTATTTTGTCTAGTAGCATTGTTCTATGATGATGCCTTTCTTGTTAGTAGATGGTTATTGTCCTGTCAATGATAAGGTTGCCTATTTCACTTGTCTGGTTAAGATTGAGATTGCTATTTCATAGGTTCTTTTTAACTTTGATTAGATGTTTGCATAGTGGTCACAGGTTCTTCAGAGTTCACAACCAAACTTGAAATGATTTAAATGTCTGATTGGCAGTTTTTCTACGAGAATACTAATGATGATGATGATGCATTTCTTGTTAGTAGATGGTTATTGTCCTGTCAATGATTAGGTTGCCTATTACTTCACTTGTCTGGTTAAGATTGCGATTGCTATCTCATAGGTTCCTTTTAACTTCCATTAGATTTTTGCATAGTAGTCATAGGTTCTTCAGCGTTCACAACCAAACTTGAAAGGATTTAAATGTCTGATTGGCAGTTTTTTTATACGGGAATACTAATGAGAGGCAGTATAGTATGAACTAACCATTCAGTTTTACCACCAGAATGATATTACTGAAAAAAATCCTCTAGAAGTGTCTACGTTGTAAGTTTGTAACTATTGCATCACTGGCGAGTAAGCTCATTTTCATAACATATTTTAGTGAAAGCATGTCCATTGTTGTCATGCAGTGGTCAAATGATACACACATTTAAATGGTTGACTTAAAAAAGGCTCTGAGACAGCAGCAACTGCTGGCCTTTCTGGGATTGTTTATTGCACAAACTTTAGGCCATAGGCACCATCCTGTTGGTATCAAAAGTTATACTATTTGTATTATTTTCACCCAGCCCCATAATGATTGATAGGGGTTTTAATTGTAATGCTTAGGAAAATTTTTGCAAGCCAAGTGGAGCACAAAGATCACAACATACAGCAGATGTTGTATCACTTCTATCTGAAATACGTATTTGTAGTGGAAAGAATGATTGGAATGGCATCAGGACAGCCAACGTACCTGCAGTTATGGATTCTGCAGCAGCAGCATCAGGGGCCAAAAAAGAAGCACCTGACATCACCCTGGAAGTACTGTCAACTGCAGTAGTGACTGCAACTGTTAAATGCAACCATGCAGGGGAGATTGCTGGTATGAGAAGGTTGTTCAGTTCTATGGGAGGCATAAACACGGGCATGTCCCCCCTTGGTATGCAGTCTGCACAGCCCCATCAATCATTTGACGAAGTTTTTCTGTCAAGATTTGTTCGTCTTCTTCAGGACTTCGTTGTTACGGCAGAGAAAAATCAAATAGATAACACAGTGTTCCGTGAAACTTGTTCTCAGTCTACAGCATTACTTCTTGATCATATGGTAAATTGTTTGCACATATTTCTTAAAACCTTATTATTGATTATGATTGCATTTGCTAATGATGTAACATACAGGTATCTGACTCTAGAGCAAATCTAGATGGATTTTCTCAGCTTATACGTCTTCTATGCTGGTGTCCTGCTTATATATGCACTCCTGACGCAATGGAGACTGGGATATTTATCTGGACCTGGCTAGTATCTGCAGCACCTTCCTTAGGTCCTCTTGTGCTTGCAGAACTTGTTGATGCATGGCTGTGGACAATAGATACAAAGCGTGGTCTGTTTGCATCAGATATGAATTACTGTGGCCCTGATGCAAAATTGAGGCCACATCTCATTCCTGGTGAGCCTGAGGCACCACCAGAAAAAGATCCAGTTGAAGCAATAATAGCCCATAGGCTCTGGCTTGGCTTCTTTATCGATCGGTTTGAGGTGATAATCACACTTCTTTGTTTATTTTATGGCTCTCATACAATTTCTTTCTGCTTTTCTAAGATATTGGCATGCACGCAACCTAGCTTGTACAATCTATGTTTACCTCTACTTAACACCCTAGACGACAAAATTGTCCACTTTACTCCCTGAGCGTTTAAGATCAGTGCATTGAACCCTAGGTTGGTTTTTAAGACACTTTTGCCTCCAGGATAGACAACATGTCAACTTACGATTACTCTGCAACAATTTTTTATTTAGGTGGTTCGGCATGATAGCATTGAGCAACTTCTTCTTCTGGGTCGGATGTTGCAAGGGACAATGAAATCTGCAACTCATTTTTCTCACCATCCTGCTGCAACTGGCACTTTCTTCACTGCAATGCTCCTGGGGCTGAAATTTTGCTCATGCCAGTCTCAGTCTAATTTGCAGAAATGTAATATGGGACTTCAGTTATTAGAGGACAGGGTATACCGGTAATAATCACTCTAATACACATTTATCATATTTTAATACAATGCTCTCTTTCCATACTTCTGAACTATATTTGTACATTTAGTTGTTACTTAAGAAATGTTGATACTTTAGGGAAAAAACAAAATAAGAGTTACAGTTTGTACCGAAAATTTTGAGGTAGAATATTGATGCTCGAAATCAATTTTGATATTACCTTAGTAGTTTGGTATTTAGGTCATAGTGTGCACTGACTTTGAAGTTGAGATGTGATACACTGATATATTAACAATATACTTCTTTGGCATTGCACTGATATATTGACAATATACTTCTTTGGCATTCATTTTATTCTGAACTTTTGACAGTCAGTTGAGACATCAATTTTTATTATCAAGCATGGCAATATGCATCAACCAATGATTTTTTTTGGTTATTCATCTATATAATTAAGAAGGAATGCATGTATATACATTTTTGCTTTACACTTTATTTGCTTGCATCTTCATTTTTTTTTGTGCCAGCTATAACATGTTATTACTTGCTAATATATTTTAGTAGTACATGTTTTGTTTCAGTGCTGCTTTGGGATGGTTTGCTTATGCACCTGAGTGGTATGAATCTCAAAACAAAAGTTTTGCTCAGAGAGAGGCCCAGTCCGTGTCAATATTTGTCCATTGTCTACAAAATGAGCGCCCCAGTGGTTCTGCTGATTCTGCTCCGAAGTCACAGGGACGTGAAGGTGAACTCAATATGGTATGGTGCAACTTACATCATTGTTCCCTTTTTGTTTCTTTGCACTTCCCCACCTAAATAACTATCAATTGGATGGCGTAGCTGGTTGGGTATGGTCCAAAGACCGTGGGTAAGGGGTTGTAGGGCTCGCTCGCATCTAGCTTCTGGCAAAGCTTCTCGCTGACGTGGTAGAGGGGGTTCTGGGGCTTAGTTCAACTTCAGGTCTCATTGCTTAAACCACAATTGGAGTGCATTCCTTTTATGGGGGATTCCTGTGATACAGTACACCTAAGAATACAATGTCAACTTCCCTTACAAGCCCTTTGTAAGGAAAGTAATTTCATATTAAACTGATAATTTTCCTAAGTAATAGGTAGAGTACTAATTTAACTAATCCCTTTGTAAGGAAACTAATTTATCTATTCAAGGAAATAGGAAACTAACTAACCCCTTTGTTAGGTATTTTTCATCCGCAGTACCAGCTACCATAATATAATTTATCGCCACTTGTCGACTGTTTACAGTACAGACCATTAGCGATGATTGTCATTGGTATGTGCATGAGGTCCAAGTATCTTGTGGCCTGGTGTCGTGGACCCGTGGTGAGGAGATAGAGAAGAGATGAGTAACAGGAAGATAGAGAACAGGAGAAACAAGGCTTGGCAAGAGGGGAAGATGCACAAGTGAGACGGAGAGAGATGGAGATAAATGGCATTTAGTTTGTTCTTCTCTGCTTTAAATCGAAGGATAATGGCTCTACTCATAGGAGAGTCCTGATAACCAGTTGATTATTGAATCCAACTAATAGAGAACTGACAGGTAACCTAAGGGATGAATGCGCCTAGTCTGCTGACACGTGCTGATGCCTAATACTGTTGTCGCTGCCATCCATGTGCATTGACATGAAAATCACTTCTCATCCATCTTCACTATCTACTTTTTAAACTTTTCTCACCTTGTCGCTTCATTCATTTATTTGCAGCTGGATCAGATCCACCCTGTCTGGGGCTCAGTGGATAACTATGCAACTGTACGGGAAAAGCGTAAGCAATTACTTCTTATGCTTTCTCAGAATGAGGCAGACAGACTTGAAGTATGGGCACAACCAATAAATACAAAGTAACTATCATCGTGAATTTTTATTTTATTTTTTCTTGTCTGTGCTTTGAGTTCAAATTTTCATATATAGCATGTTATATATGGCAGAGATGCATCAACATTTCGTGGTAAAATTAGCTCAGATAAATGGATTGATCATGCCAGAACTGCTTTTGCTGTTGATCCTCGAATTGCATTCTCAATGATTATGAGGTTTCCCACAAACTCAGCATTGTCATCAGAAATTACACAATTGGTACAGGTATGGTTCTTGCTGCGTTCAGCTGCTACCTTCTCAGACAACAGTTTCTACCCCATTTTTCCTTGTCATGCAAGTTCTGTTTCAAAATCTATTTTTTCTTGTTTATCTTTAGGGGTGTTTTCAAGCTTTCAGCTACAGCAAGAGAACTCTTGGTGCATTTCTTCAATTAACTTTAATTTAATATGGCATCTTTATTTATATTTAGAATATATTAAGATGCCATCTTCGAGAATATTATAAAGTAATCTAAAAGATATAGCATCATAAATCCCCTTAAAGCAACCATGCAACCACATTGAGGACAGTAATTGGAGGTCAAAAATTAAGATAGTTTTAGGGTGCTATTATGGTATATTTTACCGTAAGTCGAAGAATGATATGACAACTGGCACAGCTACGAGGATTAAATTCAAATTGTATTAAAATGAAGAAATAGTAATTCAGTCCTGTTGATAGGAACAGTAGCTAATGTAACATACTGTTGCTTTTGGATGTTGCCAGTTAAATTTTTTTAGTGATATTTTCAGAATTTAAGGGTAGAACCAAATCTTTTTTTGAGGACAACAAAGTGTGTTGTACAATGTTTGTTTATTTTTTATTTCTGCTATATCTTACCTTAAATGCTAGAATTTTGGAACTAGCGGATGCTCTCACTGTGTTGAACACTTGAACTCATATAACCAAATAAACAGTATCTGAGTCTATTAAAAGTCAAATTTGCTCCTCGCTTATTTTGTTAGAGTCAAGGTAGTAGGTGTATCTGCTGACTGAGTGATCTTGTTTTGTGTTTGATTTTTTTTTTCGTGTATTTCGTAGATTGTTCAACTGCTATTTTCTTTCAGTGAGAAGGGTGCCATATGTTGTTATATCTTACCATGCTCTCTTGTCCTTCCTTATAGACGCATATATTGGAACTCCGTACAATTCCTGAAGCATTACCCTTTTTCATCACTCCAAAGGCAGTAGATGAAAATTCATCATTGTTACAGCAACTTCCACATTGGGCTCCATGCTCTGTTACACAAGCATTGGAGTTTCTTACCCCTCCTTATAAAGGACATCCCCGTGTTATGGCATATGTTCTTCGTGTCTTGGAGACTTACCCACCTGAGACTGTTACCTTTTTTATGCCACAGTTGGTACAGTCTCTCAGATATGATGAAGATGTGAGAATTTCTTCCAGTGATATATATTATTTATGTTATGAATGCACCACCCTAGGAAAACATTTATTGCTTCAATCTGCACCCTTGCTTTATTACTCCTTGTAAAGAATCTAATGCATTCATCTCATTTTTTCTTGCCTTTGAACTCATCAGAAATTGGTTGAAGGATACTTGCTTGGAGCTGCTCGGAGAAGTAATATATTTGCTCATATCTTAATATGGCATCTGCAGGTAAATTTTATTTTATTTTTATTCTGTTATATCATGTTATCATATCCTACTCTATTCAAATAAAAAAAACATGTTTCATTCTTCAACATATGCCTAGTGCGATGTTCGATAACTGAGTTATTTGAAGATCTAACTGAGTTAGGAAATGTAAAATTGCAGGGAGAATGTGTTCCCGATGAACCTGGGAAGGAAGCTGCTGTACCAAAGGTATTCATGTTTTCAGATTTATGTACCTTTGCTTCGACTTGCATATTCTGTTGCATCATCAACACCACCTCGAAAAAAAAACATGTCATTCTATTATATCCCTTGTCTGAAAGTTTATTGAGAAGATTTGTGCTTTTTAAAGACAAAATCATATATCATTGAGAGCTAGATCTTCAAAAGTTAAAATCGAGTTATGTTTGTTTGATAAGGCACCTGGAAATTACTTGTTGAAGCCTTTATGCCTTTTTTGTTTTTACCCTTTTTTAACCTCATGGTGAAGCACCATTTTTTCTTGTGGAACTCTTATTTTTTGTGATGATAATTGATAATCCGAGGTGCCAGAAGTTTTCTAGCCCTTCATGGAACTGTATTATTGTTTATGTTTGTAGTGGGGCTTGAACAATTAAGTTATGCATTATTCTTATGCGTATGAATAAATTCATATTGTAGTATTACATTTAGACTTGCGCTAGGCATGATGCGTTTGAAACATAAGATTCTTTGTCCTTGTGCTTATTGCCCTTCCAATCTGATGCTTTTCTGACTAAAATGATAACTTCGACTTGTAACTTGTTCATATGAGATGTTTTAGAAAACTTTGTGGCAATATCATACAGTGTTGTTTCCTGCCCTCCTTCAACCTCAAAGATACACAATCTGGCGTTAATAGCTCCTTTTATTTTTCAGGCCACTGCATTCCATTCCTTGCTTCCTGCTGTTAGGGAGAAAATTGTTGACAGTTTTACTCCAGAAGCTCGTGACATGTTCGAAAGGGAGTTCGACTTTTTTGACAAGGTCACCTCGATTTCTGGTGTTCTTTTTCCTCTTCCCAAGGAAGAGCGGCGAGCGGGTATTAGAAGGTACTAAATAAAAACAGCTGTAATGTTTCATTGAAGATTAAGAGCTTTCTACTGATATAATTTCAATCTTCTCATGTGGGTTCCAACTAAAAATGTCCTCATTAGTATGTTTTGGCACTGAACTCATTATCCTAAACTCGTCCTTGCAGGGAGCTGGAGAAGATTACTGTGCCAGGTGATGATCTGTACCTACCTACTGCAACAAACAAGTTTGTACGGGGCATTCAAGTAGACAGTGGCATTCCTCTCCAGTCTGCTGCTAAAGTTCCAATAATGATTACTTTCAATGTGGTTGATCGTGATGGGGACCCAAACGATGTGAAGCCACAGGCTTGCATTTTTAAGGTAAATATATCTTTTGCAGTGAAATCTCTGCAAACAACACGTTGTATCTCATGGTTGTAACCTATGGATATAACATGTGACATTATCATATATATGGAACTATATACCTCAATTCATGTTTTGAAATTTCATTTCATAAATTAACTAAACATAAATGAAAACTTGCATTGGATAACTAAATCTATTGAAGGATGCGGCAAATGTGGCAGGAACCATCTTAGTGTCTAGCATCCAACGTGCTTCGCAGTTGACACGAGCAATTTCTATGTTACAACAGGTTGGTGATGATTGTAGACAGGATGTGCTGGCACTCCAAGTTATTGCCCTTTTAAGGGACATATTTCAAGCTGTTGGATTAAACCTTTATCTCTTCCCATATGGTGTTTTACCCACTGGACCAGAACGAGGCATAATTGAGGTAAGCATCCATTGTAGTTGTTTGGTTACTTGTATCTATATGGACTAGGGATCACCTATTTCTGATCTTGAACACCAGTTAATTGACATTTTATTACACCATTATGTCATGTTTAGCAGTGTAATATCCCTGCAAATGTGAACAGTGAATTCAACCAGAAAACTTTACTTTGTTATTATTCCCTCCCTCCCAAAATATAGCTACCTTTCTAGTTCAAATTAGGAGTATGGTATATTTGACACTAGAACAACTAAAATGAGCATGGTTCAAAACATGCTCTAGACTCTTTCTCCAAATTTAATCAAGTGATCTCTAATGTCTAAGATTTAAAAAAAACAACTCTAATTCTGGTTTATTCTTGTATGTTTCCTTTTCTAGATATTTTTAGCGGTCCTTTGGAACATAGGAATTTTACAGGAATTAAACTATAAATAGTTAAAACAAAATATTTGGGGCTAGCATTTTTATGACAAGTTGACAACCTAAGCAATGAGTCAAGTCAATAACGTCTTTCATGACTGAGCAATTGTCGTTGTGTATTTGTTGTTTACCTGTTTTATTGGTTTCCTCTTGTCATCCATCTTGATCTGACCACACTGCAGGTGGTACCAAATACTCGGAGTAGAAATCAAATGGGTGAAACAACTGATGGTGGTTTATTAGAGATATTTCAGCAAGACTATGGCCCTGTAGGTTCACCTTCTTTCGAAGCTGCTCGCGAAATGTTCATGATCAGTAGTGCTGGATATGCTGTTGCTAGCTTGCTTCTTCAGCCAAAGGATCGGCATAATGGCAATCTTCTCTTTGATAGGTACTTCTTACTTTTCTGTCCTAAATTTAATGAGTAAAGCTGGAATTACCTGGTTAATCATCACCTTGCTTGTGCAGCCACGGGAGACTAGTCCATATTGATTTTGGATTTATTTTGGAGATTTCGCCTGGAGGAAACATGGGGTTTGAAAGTGCACATTTCAAGTTAAGCCATGAGATGACTCAATTGCTTGATCCATCTGGAACCATGAAGAGTGACACTTGGAATCAGTTTCTGAGGTAAATATTTTCCATGCATTTTCTTCTAATTAACTAGAATTGCAGTTATTCCACTTGCTCTGATTCAAGCATTGTTCTCTCAGATTGTGTGTCAAAGGGTACCTAGCAGGAAGGAGACACATGAATGGGATTATTACTACCGTTCAATTGATGGTGGACAGTGGCCTGCCTTGCTTTAGCAGGGGAGAACCTATCGCTAATCTGCGAAAACGTTTTCATCCAGAGATGAACGAGCGTGAGGCTGCTAATTTTATGGTCCGAACATGTGTGGATGCCTACAACAAATGGACTACCGCAGGGTACGACTTGATTCAATACTTGCAGCAGGGTATTGAGAAATAGTCCGTTTCTCCTTTTTGTAAATGGGGGGGTCGTGTACATCAATTGTATGTAGCCACTAATTCTTTTATGTAGAGTTATGTTGTCGAGCGGTTCATTGTATGGTAAGAACGATGATTTCAAGCGATTAACAGAGGGTATATCAGTGTAAGTTAAACAGCGGCTATTCTTTTTGTTGTTGTTGTTGTTCGTTTGTAAGACAGCCGAGCTAGTAATTCTATTGGATCGCATCTTACAGAACGAATGGCCTTAGGATTGGCATGTGGATGCATTGTTATCTTCTTTTCGCGAATATGTGAACATCTTTTTTCACTACGAGACAGTATTATGCAATGTTAGCAAGGGCATTTGTGGAGTCCTGTATATTGTTTGTTTTAAATGCGGCCTCTTGCCAGGTAATGGAAAAGAATGTACGTTCGTACATCACACCACTGTGGTGATATCTGTAACGCGTCTTTTATGCAAATATAAAAGGTGGTGCGAGTCCTAAATCATACTATGTAAGAGCATCTCCAAGAGTATCCTAAATCACTTGCCATCCCTCTTTTTTTGGCAAAACATGAAAAATACCCTCTCCAATGGTTTGGTAAAAAGACTAGGCAAATTTGGCAGCTTGCCATTCTCCCCGTCCGCGCGTATACATCCGCGCGTGTACTCGCGTTGCTATCGGTCCTTCCACGCTGTCGACTTCCTTCCCCCCCGCGCGCGGACAATTCCCCTCCCCTTCCCGCGAAAAATTCCCTGCCCTATATATTGTTCTCTACGATGTGCTGCCGCCGGGCTTCTTTTTATTTTCGACACGCCGCGCTATTCTTCGAGCGCGGTGTTCAATCACCGACGTTTTGAATCAGTTCTTCCATCACCGAGGAGACGACCGCGATCTCCCTTGCGACGCCGGTGCTGCTGTCGTGCTTTGATCGAGGTACGCCGCTGTTTACTCTTTTCTTCCCCGTCGATCTCCATGCCCGGCCTGGTGGTATTGTTGATCATCTGCGTGTGGAGTACTAGGGCAAGGCAGGGCCGCCGGTCTAGTTGTAGTCGTGTAGTTTTTTTTTTTGTCTTTGGCCGATCAGTGCAGCAGGGTCGTTCGGCCAATTCCATTGCTCCCTAATATTATCTCATTTTTGCTTCTAAATTTTGTGTAGACTCAACAAGATGGAAGGAGAAGGATTCTTGTCGAACATTCTTCTCAATGGAGATTATGGGCATGTTGCTAGTCTAGATGACATCACCTTTCCGATGACACAGAACTCCCACACTACTCATGGTATTCCTTCTGAACTTGAATCACCAATTGATGTGGATGTACAGGCTAGTCATAGTACAAAGGGAACAAAGAGGCAAAAAAATTTTCACTGGAAGGAAGATGAAGTAGTATGCTCAGGTTGGTTAAATGTTAGCAAAGATCCAATTCATGGTGCTAACCAAACTCGATCCACGTTTTGGGGTAGAGTTCATGCTTTCTTTGAGAAGAACAACAAAACTGGCTCTATTAGGACAAAGAGCTCCATCATGCACAAGTGGCTCACAATTCAATATCAAGTAAACAAGTTTCATGCTTGCTATGACGCCATTGAGCATAGGAATCAAAGTGGATGCACTGTCCAAGACATGGTATGTTGTATTTGCTATATGTATATTTTAGTTTCGAAATATATATATGTATATTGGCTGAACAATTATATTTGCTATACAGGTTTCAGATGCATTGAAGATGTATGTGGAAGTAGAGAAGGACAAAAAAGGATTTACGCTTATGCCTTGCTGGAAGATACTCAAGGGGGAAGACAAGTGGGCAACAAAGAGAATAGAGCTTGCTGAGTTGGAGAAACTAGCAAAGCAGAAAAAAAACAAGAACACCAAGGCGTCCAGGCCGAGGGAAGAAGAAGAAGCTACCAACAATAATGAAGCTATGGTGGGTGCTGATGAAGAAACCCAAGCAAAAGATCCAAGGAAAAGGTCAGAGGGGGTAAAGAAAGCAAAAGAAGCAAAAGAACTATACCGTCTGCAAGATAGTAACCCATTCTGTAATCATGCCCATTAACGATATAGTTCACCTGAGGAGCTGTACCTTCCGTCAAGTTATCAAACAAAGGAGACCGGTGAAGAACATTGATGTCATTGTGAGACCCAGGCATTTCAAAGAAGGCATGTCATATCCAAAGGTCGTTCGAAGCAACAACCTCCAAAATGATGGTCGGCTTGCCGCAATGACCTTTGTACTGACCTTGTTTTTCGTAAGGGCAGTTCTTCCACGCCCAATGTATACAATCGATGGACCCTAACATTCCAGGAAAACCTTGCTACTCACCAAGTGCCAGTAAGCGTGTTGTATCTGCCTCATTAGGATATCGGAGGTATTCATCTCCAAAGATTTCGACAACTGCCTTCAAAAACCTACGTAGGCTCTCAAGTGCAGTACTTTCGCCAATGTGAACGTACTCATCGGTAGCATCAGCTGGAACCCCATAACATAGCATACGAAAGGCGGCAGTGACTTTTTGGAAGCAACTCAGTCCAAGTACATTGGCCGCACTCCTTTTCTGCACAAAGTAATCATCATGCGCTTCAACATTGTTCATTATGCGTAGGAAAAGCTCCCTAGACATCCTGAACCTGAATACAAGAAGCTAAAGTTTATAAACGCGTAAAATAATTTAGCATATAGTACAAACATGTGATGATGAATCATCCAATACCTTCGACGGAACAATTCAGGCCCGTATGTTGGATTATCCGCTAAATAGTCTTGAAACATCCTGTCGTGGCCGCCTTCTCTACCTCGATAAATAACTCTATGGCCTACGACGGATCCACCGTGACTTCTCTTGGCATTGGAATAAGTGTTCACAATTTGTGCAGCGGATAATATGACTTGATCATCGTCATCTGATGATGACGATTCATCCAATTGTCTGCGGAAAAGAGATCTCTTCTTGCGAGGCATGTTTGCAGGGGCTGGCTTGGGGAGGGGATGGGCGCACAGGGAGGAGGAGATGGCCGGTGGAGCAGATTGGCGGCAGAAGGGAGGAGGATATGTGATCGGCAAAGGCGGGAGAAGCTACGGCATGGCGGCAGCGATGGCCTCCGGCGCGCGAAGAGGACGATCGCGGTGCCCTACGTGACCACGATCGCGAGAGATGGATACTACGTGCGACGGCTGGATCACATGATCGCGTGACCACGGGCGACGGCGCGGACTACGTGCGCGAGAGAGGGACACAGATCGCCCAGCATCAGATTTACCGGTCAACAGAATTAGTGGTGGGCTCTTCCATTTTTTTATTATGCCAAGTCAAATTTACCAAACCATTGGAGATTGCCTAGTTTTTTACTTGCTATATCCTTTTGGGAGTTGTTTTAAAACATACATTTGCCAAGTCATTTTTTTTCGTAGATGCTCTAACTAATAACTTGGTGAATGGCAGAGTGAAAACGCCATGCTCAGTGCCTTCCCTGGTGCCATATATAGATGAGCTACTCCCAGTCTACCAAAAAGAACATAAGCCTAGACACATCAAATAATTAACAGACAAGATCAAATATTTAAATATATAGAGGGAGTATACACTATAGACATGTCTATAGTTTTTTTATCCAAAAATATGCAACACGTGATTACAATAGTTAGTGCCCTTGAGATCACCCAACAAAACATTGGAAAGCATGCATTTCCATGCATGCATACAAGTCCAAGAACACTAGCCGCTTCCGCTTCAACATTCTCTAGTTACATACTTCTATACATGCATACAACTATACAAGTTCCCCATTATAATCTCCCTATTTTCATCTTAAAACACTGTATATATACCAGTACACATAGGCCTTTACATACATTATATTGATCTGGGATCAAAATCTACAACCTTTATAATTAGCAGAACCTTTCTTACAGAAAACGAAGAAAGTACACATCCTAGCCTAGCTACCACACACATAACTTACCTACTTAATATGCACATGAAATTTTGCACAAGTACAACCAGCTGGGCTGCTTCAGTGCACATGGTACATTTGGTACGTATAGTAGTGGTAGGGCGCCCTAATTCACAAAGATTAATTCTGCTCAAAACTAACACTACCCCGAATAATTAAACCTGAAACCAACATGCTACGATGATTCAATTCGACAAGTTTGTATGTTTGCATATATTTTTTTTACTTATTATTTGATCACGCAAGCGGCTATCGCTAGCATGCATGCATGTAGCGCTAGGCGCGCGCATCGGAGCCGATCGAGAGCGGTAGCTCTCAAAAACGGTAGCGCCCATGCGCGCCGCGCGGCGCGAGCATCATCGGCACCGGCGGCAGAGCGCGCGGCGGCGGATGCTGATGCTGGTGCTGCCTGGGCAGCGGCAGCGGCGGCAGCGCGGCACGCTTGACGAACCGGCCCTTCATCCGCGGCCGCTTCTCGGCGTTGAGCTTGCGCACCTCGTACCTGATCTTCTTGGCGAACAGCCGCGTCCGCCGCTTCTCCCTGTACCGCGACACCCGCGCCTCCCTCTCGCCTCCGGTCACCGCCGTCACCGCCGCCCCGAGCCCTCCCCGGCTTCCCGCCTGCACGCACGCACGCACAGGATGCCATGGCAAGCAATAGCTCAGAACACAAGCCAGGTCGTGAAGAAAATTGCAGAAAGAGGAAAGTGTTTTCATCTAAATAGTTAATGAATTTTTTTTAAAAAAATAATAAAATAAGTTAATATGAAATATATCATTTTATAAACATTTAAGTTTAAATTCAACTTTTATAAATTATAACAAAAATAAACAATATAACTGTGAATATAATATGAATGTACGTTAACTATTAAAAGTTGAAATTAACCTTATACGTTTGTAGATTAATATATTTCATATAATATATATTATTATTTTTTAAAAAATAGATAATTATTTAAGTGACATGTAGGATGTCTCTCGACAGAGATAAAAATCCAACTCCGGCGGAAAGCTACAGATCTCGCGTGAGAGCTTACCGGGAAGTCCGGCCATGACTCGCCGGGATCGAAGCGAGGGCGCTCGCCGTGGAACCACGGCGAGGCTCCGTCGCGGGCCCACGAGTCGATGACGCCCTCGTAGTCGAGCTTGAGTATCATCTCCGGTCGCTTCCTCTTCCTGTCCTCCCGTTCCGGCGGCGGTGCTGGCGAGATGGAGGCGAAGTCCATGTCCAGGTCCAGTTTCACGTGAGGCTTCTCGTCGTCCAAGAAGCCCAGATCGTCGAACCCGTCGTCGACTCCCATGAGGAGGCTCTCCATGTCCGCCGCGAAGCTGGCGAGCTCCATGTCCGGCACGTCGAAGCCTGAGAGGCCGTCCGCCTCCGCCGAGCCGGAGGCGAACTCCGGCGACGGCTCCGAGAACGGCCCGAGGCGGACCGGCTTCTGCTCGATCTGCTGCTCCTCGTCGTCGGCCGCCACGGGGTTGTAGAGCTCGGCGAGCATGGGGTCGAACACGGGGACGCGGTACAGCAGGCCCTCGTCGTCTTCTTCCCCGACGTCGTGGTCGATGTCGCCCACGATCCCGGACTCCTCCGCCTCGAGGTCCGGGACGGCCGACGCCGCCGCGGCGGCCAACGTCGCGGCGGAGGCATCGTGCTTCCCGCCGCCCCCGGGCTTGGACCGGGGCGTGCGCGGCCGCCTCTTAAGGCCGTGTAGCCACGCGGGCGCATCGGGGTCTTCTGCTCCGGCACGTGGAGCGGCCGCCGAGCGAGGGGAGGATCCCGGCGAGGAGGACGCCGAGGGGAGGCGCACGCGTTGGTGCCGCCGCGCCAGCGGGTTCGCCGAGTGCACGGACGCGTCGCACGCCTGGCACAGGAACGCGTCGTCCGCGGGGCAGTGCNNNNGTCCCCCCGCCCCCGCCGCCGCATGCACCCGTCGCACGCCCGCGCCGTGCGCGCACCCAGCGCCGCGCCCGTCGCCGCGGCGGCGCTCGCCATTCCGTCGAACACCCTGCACACCCAAACACCACAATACTTTCGCGGTTAACAAAAATGGGAACAGTGTGAGGGCGAGCGCCCGAGCCGTTTCCTCTATAAAATTGCGGACTCGGCTCCTGACCGCGGGCCCACACGTCAGGGACAGTGCGGGTCGCTGACAGGGTGAACCAGGTAAGACGGGGGGAGGTGGGGCCCGTGAATACGCTTTTGTGCCACGTGGCGGGACGGGAGGAGGGGGAGGGCCCGGGTGGACGGTTATCTGGAAGGTGATTGGCTGGCGGGGCGCGCGGAATCCGGAGGGGCGGAACGCCATTGGGCGGGCTGTCACGCGGTGGGATTTCCGGTGGGGCCCACCCGCCCGAGGGGATGGGCACGGGGCGAGAGAGGATTACGAGTAGTTCGTGTTGTGGATTTGTTATTTTATTGGGTTGGTGATTCATTCATCACATGACACGCTACAATATATTTTGTTAGTGTAGCAGTCGATATGGAGTTTGGGTTCGGATCCATATGTCAGTCACTGCTATGATATTTAGACGACAGATCAATATCTGTAAAACGCCATATTTGATTTGGATCATTCGAAACACTATTTTAAACAGTGTTTGATTGAGCTGATGTCAAATAAAATGAAAAATGATTTAATTATCATTTTGTATAAGACCGTAAAAAGACATACATATATATACATGCGTGCTGTACATAAATATGGATGATGGTGCCTTTCAACTGGTCATCTCAGTTGCGCGAGAAGGTTATAGGTTGAGAAAAACACCTGAATCGTACTGTATTATCAATTGGCAGGATTACTACGACGAGTTCGACGATCGTGTTGTGAATTTTGTGATCTTGGGTTGGTGACTCATCCATCAGGCGGCAGCCCGGCAGCCGTAGGATGCCATGATTGATCTGTGTCTTTCGAAACAGTATTTCGGAACAGTGTTTGATCGAGCTGATGCCAAATGGAATGGAAATTAATTTAAGTATCATTTTGTATAAGACAGTAAGACTATGTATATCCGTATGCATGTGTGCTGTACAAAATCATGGATGATGGTACCTTGTCGACTGGTCATCTCAGTTTTGTGAGAAGGTTGTAGGTTGATAAAAACGCCTGAAGCGTATATATCGATCAGCAGGATTGATTGTGATGTATTGGGCAGAATATACATGATGGTAGTTTAATTTTTGCTAGAACATAAATTCAAAGGTTTTATTTAGATATGCCCATAATATAGGTACATGCATGGCTCTATCTACTAGGGCTTAAATCCTAGCAACCCATATTATACATATATGGGTATGATTTTCATAGAAATTTAGTGAGACTAAAGATTTATTGCTGTTCACCATCTCTTGAAGCATGTATATATTAGAGGACACATTTGTTGGTGCGTGTGATGCGTATACTAACAAATGATACTATGGTAGCTACAATAATAAGTTAAATAACCATTCTACCCAAAAAATGATACTATGACATCTTACAAGGAGAGTCGGAAGGAGAAAGTGAGATAGCTAAAACAACACACAATCATATTTATTTGCAAATGTGAAAATGGGTACGAGCTATATATATATCGTCTAATAACATTATTTGACGTTCTAGACAAAGAATTAATCAGCTTTGTTCTTCCAAAATATATTTTAAGTTACAATTCAAAGTTAAGTTAATCCCAGTCTCTGAAAATTATATTCGATTATAATTTTTGGGGGTGGCTGTGGTATAAACAAATTTTTAGCTAAAAGAAAAATTATAACTTCAGAAGAAAATATGGCTGTAGTTTTTTGGAATTACTAATTAAGGTACAATTCAGAGCATATCTATATCTTCTATGATCCAAAAAAGAACTCTGAGATCTTTCTAAAAGTAAAGGACTATTGTTCTTATTGATAAATCACCTGAAAAGCAGCAAGAAAGCTTTGCTCTGCGCGCGGCTCTCTCGGTCTCATAAGAAATTGATAATATCACCTACCTAATTTTACCTTTTTTTTAATGAAAAATGTAAAAATTACCTATTTGGCAGAACAAATTTCCAATCATTTATTGCCAATGGCATGACTCTCTTGGTTGTTGCTATCATACAAGGTCGGCATCTGCTCGCAGACAACACGTATTCGCAAAACTGACACCGATCGATGTATGCACGAGAGGTCCTCTCATCGATCGTACCACTTATATTTTGGCTGGTGAGAACAACTCTTGTGGAGAGAGTTGCTCTCCTACATATCTGAATGTAACTAACTATGTGACTTTGTTACACCACCATATATTATTCTAACATGAAAAAAAAAGTATGTGGAGCGTGAGACACTGCCAAGCTAGGTTCACAAAGTGCGAGTGCTTCGACTTAGGCTCGAGGTGATGCATAAGGCACGTATACTATCCATGAACTTCAGCCATTGGCCTTAGAAGATGTGGCTGTTCCTGATCAGCAACGGACTGATGTGGCACGGCAGGTAAGCGGTAGATCTTTGATATGCTATTGACACATGGGTCCTAACAAAGCCAGTTGTTAGATCCTAACTTCACATATAGCAAGTCATGAGGCATAGAGCATGGGCAAAGTAGATAGCATGCCGTATGTAACGTCAGCATATCCATACAGTGGTGTTAACCAGTAGTAATTGAGACAGCTACTAGATTTAGTAGTATACTCTTTAGAGTAATTCTTAGAGTAAATTATACCGACGATACATGAATTTGTGAGGTAAGTATGATTTAGTATATGAATTTGTAAATCGCTTATTGATGTACAAACTTCTTTTGGTCCGTACAAACCAAAGCAAAAACAACATGTCGTAACTAATTTCACTAAGTTGGATGATGATTAGGAAGTTATGTAGGCTCAAATTTCAAGATGATGTCACGTACATATGCATATCAAACATATAAAGTCATGTTAATTATATATACTCAAAATGTATATAAAGAGGATATGCATTGGATATGAAATCTTTACTATTATAAAAATTGAAAATGTTATTGTTAAAATTTTGATACGTCATCTATGTTTTGAGTTGATTTTTTAGTTTGTTGTCCATATCTAATTCAACGTGAGTCTAGAATAACTATTATATACCCTCCAACCCAACCAGCTCACACCACCCGCCGCCTCGTCCCACGCGCCTCCACTTGGCGCCGTATGCGCCCCTCCCCCGATCGGCGTCTTTTTGTTTTTCTTTTTTTCGTTTCTTTTTTACTTTTTTCTCCTAATCATCCTGATCCTCTCCCTGTCCTTCCAATCTCCTCTCTTTTCTTCTCCTTTTCTCTTTTTACTCCTTTTTTCTCTTTCAAATTTTTCTTCTCATAAATATTTTTCTTTTGAAATTATAATTGTTTAAGGTATGTATGCGGCAAATTTCTTACTTTGCAAATGTTTTTCATCTATAGTAAAAAAAATTTCACTGATTGAATAATCAAAATTTCAATCTTTGATCAATAAGGTATAATAAAATACACATGCTTCAACTTATGAAATAGTCACCCGATTGATTTGTAAGACCATGAAAAGGTGTACATGAATAATTCTTCGTGTGATAACGTATGAAACGAGCGTAACCGGGCTCAATGCTATATATGATTTCTGACTTTGTTTTGTGATTGTTTTGTTTGTCTTGTTTTATTTTGTCGTTTAAATTGGCGGAATTTTATATCAATCATGAAATTTGTTTTTACCTATTGCAACGCATATTTTTGCTAGTAATATAAAAACAAAATAAGTACAGTATGTAAAGGTTAATTATTTACACATACGATATGTCGCACACTGTCATATATGCATGTGACATTTTATAATCAGGCTAGTTATAATATGTTGTTTTAGACATGTTCGCACGACTATACAGGTTCATTCATCATAATGAGTATTTTATAAGTTTGTGTACTAAATTATATTCACTTGATAAGTTTGTATATCGTTAACATAGTTTTCTCCTAATTCTATTGGATGACGGATTATCGTGGACATACTTTTTAACCTCTTAGTATGTTTTTTGTAAAAAAATTTAATAAGTATTTCTTACCGAACCTTTTAAAATCAACTTTGTAGTGCTTAAATTCAGTTTTATCCATCATCAATCATCCATCAACATGTCGTTAGGAGTTGATAGCTGAACTATTTGCAGGGTGATAAGCAACGGAATTTGCTCGAGATTCTTTCTTAGCAAAAATGCTCACAGAAGTCACTCAAATCCGTGATTGTTCAGGTAGCTCCTCAAGTACGTACGGCCGGTGAAATCAACAAATATTTGCACAGGGATAGTATATGATACACAGCTGACGCGTCAAGCATAGCTGCAGGGCTTTCCTTCCTACGGGCCCCACAGGAGAGAGCCACACCAGCTCGACGGATAGCCAAGGCACCAGATCGCGGCCGACGGCGACCGGCGCCGGGGCCCCACCGCGCGCCCCTCTCACCTCCGCGGCGACGTGGCCAGATCCGCCCCATGCGACGCCTGTGGCCCGTACGCGACGCGTCGCGCCGGACCGCGACCGCGCGTGGCCTCTCCTGCCCCGCCCCGCGACGAGGTCGGCCCCACCCACACGCTCTGTGCCGCCGGGAGAGAGCCAGGCGAGGCTGCGGCGAGCCGGCAGCCTCGCCATTGGCTTGCCCCCCGCAGCGGTGAAGAACAAGGCCGTCCTTTTCTTTCCTGGCTCTTGCTGCGACTACAGCTAATGAGTTATCCTCTGGCTCTCCGGCGATGCGATCCACAGGTCGTCTGATCGGTCGCTTTCCCTCCCATTCGCGACTGCCCTAGGGTCGGCAGCAAAAAGGATGAAATGAACAAAAAAAAAATGTGTGTGTTTTAGATGTGGTTTTTTGGTTCTTTTGGGTAGTTCGAGAGAGCCAGCAGCTTTGCGAGAACAGAATTAATGATTGGTGTGGCGAAGACAAGCAAATATACTGTCGAAAATGTGACTTTGGACAAGTTGTGTACTACTTGTGTTTGGTGAATCCTGTTCATGCAGAGCTCATCAGGTCTGGTTTGTACTTTTCGGAGTTAGGAGCATTAGAGCTGAACCACTAATTCCTCTAAAAAGAATTAGACCACTAGAATTGGAGTGGATGTTATAAGCATTACAATTTTCCATTTGAAAATGGTAGTGACAACTTTGATTTCATTACTCAATTTGTTTGACTTTATCCTTTTGGCATTTGTACAACCATCATGATCAGGCGTGCATTCATTTTACCCACAGAATGGCAATTAGTTATACAACAGTTTACATAATAACGGCTCAAACGCACGACCACGCCTCATCCTGTCATTTCCCATCCACCCCGTCTCCATATCTGGAAAATTTTTATCTACACAAAACGTATTCAGACGTCTAATGGACATAAAGAATACATGTTAACTATGGCTTCAGTCATATGGTCCTATGCAAAGGTTTCCAGAGATCAAACCCCAGATTTTGGTTTTCAGCGTGATGAAGTGACAATACCAGACACATGGAACTTCCAACTTGATTTAGAGCGCATGTGGTAGCGTCTGATTGCCAGCGTCCACGATGATTTCATCATTTGCAGGTGTTGTGCTGTGCAAATATTCCATGTTAGCCCATGGTCAGGAACAGAGTTTAAAATTTTGAAAAGGTGATGCATGCATACCTGAGATAGCTCAAAGCTGACATTCTGTACAGCAATGTAAATACAAGGAGATGTAATCCAATAGTGTAGAAGAATATAAATGTCCGGGCATATCTGTGAATATAAATAGAAAAGATGTTACATAAGCTACTTGTGTCATTCTGCTACATGGATAATTTTGTAAAAAAAGGAAAATGAACGAAAACTCAACCAACAGATCTGTTATGCATTATGACAGATTGATAGGTGTTTGCTGGTCACCCACAAAAGAATTACCCTCCCATTAAAGGGCTAACATTAATAAGAAGCAGCGGGTTTAAACATGCTACCAGGGATAGAGTGTCGTTCGCATGGCCGCAAGGCACATTAACTAAACTCATAAGTCGTAAAATCATTAAACACAATATCATAATATTTGGTATGGTCAAAATATAGAAATTTGCCATGTATAGCTCTAACTAGTGTTTACCAGTTATCATCAAAGATCAGTATGTGCCACGAAAAGGAAGAGGCAAAGCCTGAAATTGAACCCAAAGAAAAAGAGGGAGAAAACGATGGTGCATACTTGTTACCAAGGAGAAAACGTCCACTGCTAAGAGTGATTTTATCTCTTAAACCAAGTTCCTTGTACCGTTGATCCTTTTCCTGGATATGGAAATAAATGTATGTATAATCTATAGGGTACCATACATAACATGTTCTCATAAAATGTAAACATTTTGTTACCTTCTTTGAAAAAGCAGCAAAAGGATTTATGTCATCCTCGTACATTTTCTTGTACTTCGTCTCAACATCTGAAGAACCACTTTCAACATCTTCTGCATACTGCAAAACACAATGTGAAGGTCAAAAGCTAGAACGTTGTGGATTTTGCTATCTTCCCTTGTAAGGATGTGTGTATAAACCTTCTTTGGTCCTCTGGAAACAATCTTCTCATGGCTGTAGTCCTGCACGTATCGAATCTTCCCGTACAGTTGAACATTATCCGCTTTAGTTTTTTCCAATTCTACAACTAGCATTTCATACTTCTCTTTTAGTCTTCTTAGTTCCTAGGAGACACAAAATGGCAATAAGTCAATGGTGCAACACACAATATGACAATAGGTCCACATCTATACATTAAAAACAAAACAAAGCAGCACATAGATAAAAATGAAATCATGAATAAACATATACAAATCCCCACTTCAAAGAAAAATCAAGGGCATGACCCTCTCATCTCGCTATCCATTAATATAGTAAAAAGGGCAACAGATCAAAAAGGCTACAAGAAATTAGCACATCATGTCATTTCACATCTAATTCACATGAGAACTACACTATCATTGTTGCTCTAAACTGTAAATTGGTACAGTCCAATTTCATGAAATATACCTCCTCAGTTTCACGTAGACGTGTACGGAAACGATCCCTCTGATTGCAAATGACCTTAAGCATGGAACTTTGGTCTTGGTCTTGTGGTGCATGCCTTGGATCAGTACCCTGAAAATATGTATTAACAAGGGAGTGAAGGCTATTCTATTATAGCAACTAACTGAAAATAACTATATGTTTGGTATGAAACGGGAATGAATAGAGAAGGAAATTTTTAGTGCATTTTGGTTTTCTGCATTATCACGAATATATTGATATATAAGTATGGCAAAACAAGGCTACTATAGTTTGTTATCTTGATTATTGACTTGGAAAGGCAAGACAGTTTTTTTAGATTAAAGCATAAGTTTACAAACCAATAGTTACGAAAATAGTGTATACAAAAGACCAGTGATTAATCCATACGTCAGATAAAGAGGTTTAGTACAGCATCTCTGTACACTGACAACATTCATGGTAAGTCCAGATCTTTATGACAGCTTCAAGATGTATATAAGAATTTAAAATTGAACTTTTCAATTGAGTTTCTCTTGCATGTTTTGTCCACTGCTGAGTTAAAGCGGGCATTATACGTCATATAATAAACAAATATGGTGCTTTGAGGATGGGAATTTTGTAGAATTGCTACCCTATAGGACTTTTTCCCTACAAGAGCCTTTGTATTCCAAAACAAACTTCAACAGCATAAGCTTTAAACTAATAAGATACTGCACAACTGTAGCATGTTTTGCAATAAGTGAACGTAACCCAGAAATTACCTCTGCTACTTCATTTGAGCCAATTTCTTGAAGATCCCAATCATTCAAAAGTGAAGTCCTCCTATCAGTTGAACTATAGCCCTGCAATAAAGCTAACATATATTAGTTGCATGTCCTTCAGAAGATGAAAGTAAAATAATAAATCATTTGGTTTTTCATTTTCTAAAAATGTCAGGATTACATAATTGTAACAATCATGATTCAGACTGACACAATACACTAAAATGGTAAAGTACTATGTCCATAAGGATCGACTGCTACTGATTAACCTTTAGTATGTCATCCTCGAGTTTCAAAATCAACTTCTGCTGCTCTTCAGCCTTTGCAGTTAGCTCAGCAATCTTTTTTTCAGCCTCCTCAAGAAGATTTGACTTCTCTGATATTTTTACCTTCAAAAGATATAAGAACATGGCTAGTCAGAACAGAGAAAAACAAGTTCACCTTGCATTTCTGTATGAATGAGGAATTGCCTAGATTACAGCATTTTAGTATCCAAACAAAAGAACAACCAACCTTCAGCTGTGTTAGTTCATGCTCCATTTTACGGTTCTTGTCAAGAAGCAAAGCTTCCAACTTGCTCATTTCTTCACCATTTGTTGCTAACTCCCAGTCTTCAGCTTCAATGGAGTTGTACCCTACAGCCTGGTATGTCATCAGGAATAAGCATAGCGAGGGGGAGAGAGGTCTAGTGGAGAAATGACGGAAAAGAACATAATGTTATCGCGAAGACATTATTTTAGGATCACCACCAACATGACATGGGTAATCTACTCATACGGCTACAAGAGGCAACATAGGAAAGCTGACAACATGTACAGTACAGATTTGCAATTGCATTAAATGTGCATGCAATGAGTGCAGAACCAACTGGTGGATGTAATACAGACACAGATCAGAACTGCAGAAAATAACAGGTATAGAGGATTTAATGGCATGAGTGTTTTCTCTAAATACCTGCAAAATCTGAACCTTTTTCTTGAGATCATCTACTAGTCTTCTTGTTGGTCTTTCTTGAAGTTCTTTCTTCAACTCCGTCAGAGCATTTTCCTACAAAATAGAAGTTAATTAGCAAAGTAAAATAATGGGTAACATACAGTTACAAAGAAAGAAACCATTCCAAATAATATATGCATGGTTTTGGTGCATCAATCCACACCTAAAATGTGACTTATAAATATAATGGAAGTACATTCTATATAACCCACACATAACAACTGAGGCTAGCATAATAGAAATGGATAGTGATAGAAGCAAAAAAATTAACATATATTCAACTAAATGTCAACAATGGGTCGTAATAAATGAGTAATAGGCAGGTAAATGATTGCTATAAGGTTGTTTTCTACTACAGTCCTGCTATGAGTTATTTCAAGAAACAGTTATTGACTGTACACAATAAGATCTTTTAATACCTTCTCACTGAGCAAAGCAGTCAACTTCTTCAGTTCATTGACATGTGTTTCTCTCTCAGAAGATAAAGTACTTTCAATATTACGCAGTTCTGCATTCAGCTCTGAGATGATCTTCTCCTTGGCATTCAAGGAACTCTCAAGTATATCACTTGAGTCCACATAGTCACTGCAGAATACATGATTCAGATAATCAGACAAGAAGTTCAGAATTAACTTTTGGGTAAGCATAAGCACAAAAAGCCAAATAAAATGCTAATAAACAGCAATACTGGTGAAAGGCACGAGCCAGAGTGTTACTAATATATGAATTATGGATGCTGACAAATCTACACTTTCCAAATCAATTAACGGCTTAATACATCATATACATGGAAAATGCATATAAACTAACCTACTATTGGTTGCATCTTCATTTGTTGTTTGCAACTGAGATCGTAAATCACCCTGCACGAAAAAAAATAAAGGCATAAAACATGGTATTCCAGATCAGGCACTGGCAAGCAATAGCTGTGCAAACTTCAGCTACAATGGTATGTCAGTCCCTCAACTTCTTTATGATGTAGATATTCTAGTTATTTCATTATCCAATAGTCCAACTCCCTAATTTAGTTTACTTAGTAACTCTACTAGTTTTATACGATTGTTTTTTCTGATATAAAATTAGACAGTAGTTTCAATAATGTCTTAAAATTAGACAGTAGTTTCAATAATGTCTTAAAATTAGACAGTAGTTTCAATAATGTCTTAAAATTAGACAGTAGTTTCATGTATACCAAATGTCTTAAAAGATTTCTCAATGCAGAAATTGCATGAACCAAGAACCTGTATATGATTCAATTGCAAAGGTTCAGTGATGATAGAACTTAGAAACATCCATATATTTGGTTATTGGTAATAATGGGCATTGCATGATTTGTAGAAAGCAGATAGCATTGCTATCAATGTTATGTTCAAATATTTGTCTAGTGAAACAAATTAAGCTCGCATTTCAAAACATAAAGGTACCTTTTCTCTCTCAAGACTAATTAAACGTGCTTGGGCCCGTTCAACTTCATCCAACAGAAGATTGACTTCAGTTTCCTTTGCAGCTCGGTCCTCCTCTGAAAGAAACATGATACTTCATGACAACAATGAAACCTTTGAACATGTTTCTTACATCAAGTCACAAAGACCTTCAAGATTACACAGTTAAAATAAAAGTAACCTGATTGAGTACGAAGCTCAAACAATTGACTTTGTGCAGATTCATGTAGCTTCTGCATATTCTTTACACTTTCTGTGGCTTGTCTCAGCTGGTCCTGCAACGCCCGCTCCCTACAATCATGAAAAATTGAAGGTAAAAAATATGCTTTAGACAAAAATAATTGCATTGCAAATTTGATGATCATAGAGCAGTTATATTTCTATTCTATTTACCATCAATTCACCGTACCTGTCTTTCAGGGCTTCAAGAGTTTTCTGGCTATCTTCTGCCAAACTCCTCTGCTTCATTTCAACCATTTCTCTGACTTTTTCCTCCATCTAAAATCATTAAATGGAAGAAATGATATTGCAAAAGGAAAACGAGAACTTGAGAACAATGAAAGTTTGGTGTTTGAAATAGATTGGAAGAAATCAGCAGGAATTTAATGAAGAAAAGTTATTCTGCCAATAATAATTATCCACAACACACGTATTTGAAGAAATGTTTCACTTTTTATACAAATTCAAGAAGAACATAGAAAAATGTTTATGATATGATTTTGATCGATTGTGTTATGCTCAGAAATACATTGTTAGTAGGTCAGAATATCAGCAGAACAAAAACATATATTTGCTATTAGGTAAAATATGCATTTGTCTGTAGAATGTATGCAAAAGAATAGCTAAAATATTGCCCATGGTGAGTTTCTGAAACTAGATTTAAAATAATTACTATTGATAAAGCTTCCAAATTGTCAGAAAAATGGTCTGCTCATTCAAAGGATTACAGTACGTGGATAAAAGAATTCACTATTTACTAGTGAGAAAACAACGGTGTCCGACGAATTTATCTTTTTACCTCCTTCATGGAAAGAACAAGAACAGAAGAAAAAACTTAATTCTAGCTAAGAAAAGAGAGCAAGCAACTGAATAGCATCAGAACAGACCTGTTGTTCTAGTTGGCGGTTTCGCTCCTCAAGTCGCCTAATTGTTGCTTGCTGGTTCTTTAGGTGCGCAGCTTCTGCCCGGTACTCTTCAAGCTCAAGTTTCATCTTCCGATTTTCAGTCTCCAGTTCAGATAGTTTCTGGTCTTGCTCCTGAATGGATTGGATCATAAACAGGACAGGTTGGGGGGAAATGTCAGTACCATAAAGTGATTGAAGCCTATCTATTATACGGGAAGCACCCAAAGTTAGAGACATCTGGCTTTGTTATATGAAATTGCAGTACAAAACAATGAAGTTGAAAGCTCTACTCTGGAAGCACCTAAAGTAGGCATCAGGCTTTGTTTGTTATACGAAATTGCAGTATCTGGCTTTGTAATTTTAACAATTTACTACTTGTACTATGCAGGAGCAAACTAACTGTTATCCATATTTTGCAGTCTAACAAAATTACTATTATAGGTTCAAATTTAGTAACTGGACATATTATTGCAATAATTTGCTTGGTTGTACAGGTGGTCAGCATGCAGCTGAGTAGCTACAGAACGATCAGAGTTATTATAACCATTTATATCACATACAACTACATATATTTAGGCGTCAGTAGGAAATAACAAGATGGAAACTGGCTAAAAGAAACAAGGCAAATGTTAAGCATTGGTGGAAATTTGTGGTTTTGGCAAAATTACTCTAAGAAAGAAGGGAAAAGGTTCAGAAATAAGCTACAGTAGATGACAGATAGAACATACAGACATAGAAGCAAGAGCTGGATATGGATCAGGGGCTTCATAGAGCTTCTGGTAGATGTTGAGAAATGCATTTTCTCCAAATTTTGCTCTCTTTGTGAGATTATCAACTTCCTCTTGATAACTCTTCAGCAAAGAGTTGAATAAACTAAGCTTATCATCTGAAGACGCCTTCTTGAAATCCCTAGTGCTCTCAGCAAGCCGGCGTCTGTTCTTCTGGCTGGTCTCTTGATTCTCTGCAATCTTTAAACCCTGCTCATCCAAACCACTTCTTTCCTTCTCCAAATCAAAGTCTACAGTGCAAGATAAGCAAGAGTCAGATAATCCGCAATAGATAGCATAATGTTTACATTGCATCAACCTGCATCCACAATTCCACATGCAAAAGATCTTAACAAACTCGCCATGATTTTCTTCTATTGTGCATGAAAATTCATACTTGGTAGTTATTTCACATTATAAGTCCCTAACGGTAACTACAGTTAGCAGCATGCCACCCTCACAAGTCACACCTACTAACGTAACATTAAGCAAATGGTCAGGGAAAAATCAAACGCACAGAAAGGCTACATTCATAACTAACTCATGTACAAAGGCTGTTGCTAGATCGCATGGCTATACAGAACTAGTTTAGGATGCTAACCGAATCCTCAAAGCCTATGCTACTGAAATTGCTTCACATACTTGTTACCCCTGCAGTTCGTAAGTTAAGCATCACGCAACGCAAGTCTTACTCTAATTAAGGAAGTAGAGACCACAAATGCTAGCAATAGATTGGAACGGAAGTGCCAATGTAGGTCAACATTTCACCGAGATTAAGATCTCTCCACTTGCGATCAGTAACAAACCCAAACGAATTCTAGAGTCATGGACCAGACCGCGCGCGCAATTGGGTATCATTACTCCCGAAAGCTTAAACAGGAGACGATCCAATCCAACCCAGTCCTCTGGTCTCACCAACTCAAAACCAGCATCATCGCGAGAGCAAGTAAGACCAGGACGGACCTTTCCAGAAGCTGGAGACGACGGCGAGCGGCGACGACATCGCCGCTGCGGCGGCCGACGAGGAAGGGGGCGGGGGAGGCGGCGGCGGCGGCGGCGAGCGGTCGCGCTCCGCTGCGACCGCGGCGGCCGGCGAGGGCTCCATGGGGCTCGGGGGATCTGGGCGTCCGGATCTGCGCGGGATCCGGTGGGGCGGCGACGGCGGACGCTACGGTCGGAAGCGATGCGATCTGTCTGCTGCTTCGCGAAGTGGTTTTGGCGCAGTTGGTGCAGCCTGGTCTGGTGCGTGCGCGCTGCGCGGGGAGTGCGCCCGGGCCCAACGCGTAGGTGCCACTGCAAAGCTTCCCAACGTGATTCGCGTACCGGGCGTGGCCTGTCACCCGCTCTACCGCCCAGAGATTTTCTCGACGGGTTCAGGGATTCTGTATGGAAGAGGAACCTGGCTAGGTAGGAAGTGAAAGAACTCATGGATCTTACCCATTATCATCTCTAAACGTGACTGAGGCGATTCACAGTGTAATCCAATCCAACAACGTATCACTCGTTGCTATGTTTCTATTTTCTAGGATCGATTTTTTTATTGCTATGTATCTATTTTTTGAAACCGACTTATCTGACGTTGTGAAGACACGTCACGGCGTAACATGCCCGAGGCAATCCACCATACAATCCAATCTGATTACATTAATTAATCACATATTGATATATCATCACTTATTACAAACAAGCAATTTTTTGATTCTTTGTCATTTCTAGAGAATACATACTAGCATGTTGACCATAATAACTAGCAGCACAAAGCATACACTTTCATGCTATATCATTTCTACTAGTAGTTCACTTTGATCTTTCTTGTTGAAAAACATATGATCAAATAAGATTATTATGAAAGCATGATCATATAGGTTTTTTGGTTTGCCTTCACGTTTGAATCTGCACTTCTCTGGTTTTCCATCATCTTTCCTTGAACAACGTTTAAAAGCACGGAGGTTGTTGGCTAGACAAGCTTGCTATATCCCTTGGCCATCCAATCCTGCCTCTCCTTAGAATTTCTCCCCTTCTTTCGTTGGTCCTTCCGGTTGTGAGAAGCTTCATGGCTGGAGAGAGACAATGGCTTGGCTCGATCAGTGGTTTGCGGCCTTAGTGTTATGTGCTTTAGCTATAGGATGATGAGTGTTCTGGGGTTATAGTGATGCTACCTTTATATGGATTGGTTGAGTGTTGGGATTGGACAGGGAACCATTGGCAAAACATTTGCTAGGATTTGCCCATTTTGACGATGGCGAACGCCCATTGGTGTCGCATTGCCACTTCTCTCCTTGAAGGTGTCGTTATGGTAGTGTTCCTACTCCTATGTCAAACTCCATGTGAAAATCTTGTTCTAGCTTCGGACGAGCGGTGATGGCGTTTCATGTCGTATCCTCTGTGGGGGAACTGCTTCGGAGAACCTTCCTCATATAGAAGTGGTCATTGACGGACTTTTACATCAGTTGAAAGCCTCTAACTTTCAAAACAAAGCTCTACATGCCTACGATGTTTCGATGGGCCGTCGTCTTCTTAGTTTTCAATTCTTGTTTCTGACAAATGGCATGCTCTCTTCGTTGCATTCTGCTAGATGGAGTCGAAGCTGCTCGTTGTTAGGATGCAACGATGCCACGTTGTGGTCTCTTTCTAGGTCTAATGGCGCCAACTGTAAGTATGAAGTGGTTTCTCGGTGGCTTTGGCTGATGTCCGCTGTGGAAAGTCGGAGCTTCTTGATCGATTTGTAACAGGCTTAGCAACAATGACGCTTACTGTTGTGAGGTTGGAGCTACCCAGTTGTTGGAGGCGACAAACTCGGCAACAAAAACACACATTTTTATGAACTCAGAGCTGATGAGTTGTTTATGCGAGAAGTTCAAAAACGATGCCCTATGTTTGGGCTCCGTTATTGTTAGTAGTTTAGAGGGTTGACGTTGATTGTGTTGTGCCTTTGTCTAGCTGGCTGTGTGTTTAGTGAGGCTATCCTTGTCTAGGTGTTCTTTTTTCTTTTCTCGTGACACATCTTGCTTTTTGCTTCTTTTTATTTAAATATAATTAGCAGTTCTCATGTCTTATTAGTTACAAGAAAAGGTTTGAGGGGATCATCAGATACATGGTACTGGTAGTTAAGGGGACCAATACTCATGTTTACTATGTCTAAATTTATTCTCAAAATTTTGATTTTTTATGGAACAGATAAATATTTTAGAAAAACTGAATAGCTGATGGGTCAAAACCAAAAATGAACTTATCCCTTCAAATCACATCGACACAATACAAGATTACATCGACACGATTCTTATAGCCCCCCCGTTTCAGACATGTCGAGCCCGCTATCAGAAATGTTTGTGTACCCACTGCACGGTCATCGTCAGCACGGACCCATGGACGGAAAAGACGCAGCCATTCCAAACGATATTAACTCATGTGACAATAAGAAAAACACGCAATCCAACGTGTCCGCATGGATGTTACAAATCAAGACATACAATGCATGGCCTGTATTCTCATCAATCATAACCAGCCAATGGGAAACGCTAATACAGCGGTACTAATAATGTGCTGCAAATACAGAAAGTGGTTGAAAGTTGCTAATTAACTAGTAAATAAGTCACGGAAGCAATGTAGTGCACATAACTGTGTCCACTGGGTACTTCAGCTCGACACATTTTGACATAAGCAGCCCTACCACATCTTATGATTCCACATAGCAATTGATCCTAGTACATCTTATAATCCAGTAATACAGCAGGTAGCTGAGTAAATGGACTCAGAAATAGACTTCAGGTCTGATTAGTGGCCCTCTCCTTCAGGCTTCGCTGCTTCCTTGATCTCATCACCACCGTCCTCCTAAAGCGAGAGGACAGAGGAATATAAGATTAGATGCCGAAAAATCGCTTGAGAACAATTACAGTATGATGGGACAAAATAAACATAATAGAGCAAATACCGCATTGTCGGAGGTCCAGAGAGTCAGATTGTCACGAAGAAGTTGCATGATCAAGGTGCTGTCCTTGTAAGACTCCTCGCCGAGGGTGTCCAGCTCAGCAATAGCATCGTCGAAAGCCTAACATACAGACATGAAGTTATCATCACTCTAGAAAGCACATACAGGCATCTTTCAGTATATCACACTTTCTTGCCAAGCAAGAAAACAGGTTTTAATTTCAAAGGACACGATCACACGAAGCTTTAATTGGTGAGCTTCCAGATGAAAACAAAAGCAGTACTCCCAAGGATTAAAGCTAGGGAACAAGGATGAGCTATAATTCAGATTTGAACAGAAATCTAATGACACAGTCAACATGTCTTTCACAGAGGTAACCTGATGAAAAACAAAACAATAGGTCTGTTCACTATGTTCTAAACTGTTCCTACCAGGCTACCAGTCTAATCTCCAAATTCAGCAGCCATTAATTTAATTTGATGTGCAAAAATCTAGAAGAAGCATGCAGCAGGACTAGAATAAACATGCACCGCACGCAGTGCAGTAGATAAATACATCTAGCAAACAAATCAATTGTATGTGTCACAGCTAATTTGACCACGTAATAAAACTCAGTGTAGGACATTCTTCAGGTTAGTTGAATAGAATACAAAGCCAGAAGATTACTTTAATCTACTTATTCTAACAAGCATAGTACAAACAGTCATCAATTATATTCCCTCCCCATGTTGACCAAACAAAGTGCTTATACATGAATTTTCCTATATAATAAATCACATAAATAATCATGAAAATTGGCAATCAAACACCTTCAATTTCTAATATTCAAGTTATCAAGTAAAACAAAATACCATAATGTACAAACTTAATCAAAAGAGAAAAAAAAGAAAATCTAACCTGCTTTGCAAGGTTGCAAGCACGGTCTGGTGAGTTCAGGATCTCATAGTAGAACACCGAGAAGTTCAGTGCAAGTCCAAGCCTTATCGGGTGAGTTGTAGGCAGTTCAGCAAGTGCAATATCCTAAAAAAGGCAATCACATGTCATCATGAGCAAGTCATTGCTGAATATATATATATGCATAAAAAATCCATGAAACTACTACATAAAAGCAACTCAAGGTTACCACATAATACATGCCATGTCTAGCAGTGTATATCCCAAACATGAGCAAACGTGCATCCCATGCATGAGATCTTTAATTTGCAAAAACAATCAAAGACTTGAAGGTGTTTTTTATAGTAAAAAGGGACACATCACTGGAAGGAATGACAAACTATTGAAACCTATAAAGCTATACCAAGAAAAAAAATCATGATCTAGCAAATTGAATACCACAGTACAGTGTATGCCATATATATTGGCAAAAAATACATGGAGGCAAACCTGGGCAGACTTGTACGCCACAAGAGTATTCTCAGCTGCCTCCTTCCTCTCAGCTCCTGACTTAAACTCAGCAAGGTACCTATACATTCAAAATCAGAAAATAAACATTACTAGTACAAAACACAAAACTAGAAAAGTGTTAGCTACTCCTAATTCCGAGAACACCAGAAATCAATACCTGTGGTAGTCACCCTTCATTTTCAGGTAGAACACCTTGGACTCTGCAGCAGTGGCAGAAGGGACAAGGTGGGAATCCAGAAGCTTGAGGATACCATCACAAATCTTGCTGAGCTCAGTTTCAATCCTGCTGCGGTACTCCTTAATTGACACAACATATGCCTCGTTCCCACGGCTCTCCTCTTTCTGCTCGATAGAAGAGATGATCCTCCACGATGCCCTCCGAGCACCAATCACATTCTTGTAAGCAACAGAAAGCAGGTTACGCTCCTCAACGGTGAGCTCACCAACATCAGCGGTCTTTGCCACCTTCTCCATGAATTCGACCATTTCCTCATAACGCTCAGCCTGCTCGGCAAGCTTTGCCATGTACACATTCTCCTCACGGGATGCCTCAGCAGGTGACATTTTTCCTCTCCTTTGTTCTTTGACACAAAACTCGTCTGACCTTGTGACCTGCTAATAATGCATTAGGGCAGTTGATCACATTTAAAATGCATAGGCGCTTACACCGATATCACTTGTGGACCATTTACAAGAACATATACGGTTCCCTGACAACCAGCCCAAGTGGAGATCAGCATAATAGACACCATCCACCCAAGGAACAATGGACTAAACACGAGAAGATCATACAGATCACTCGACTTTGCCCGATTCCAACCAAGTGGGCGGAACTTCACTTTCCCAATCAACTAGCGGAAGCCTTTTCAACGAACGAAGAGAACCATTCTTAGCCATCTAAATATTCTAGTCCATCCCCTTTCACTAGAGTACTTTGTCCAATTTATGTTTCCTACTTTTTGAGTGATTCCGTCAGACAAATCAACAAGAAAGTGGCTGTCAAACCAGTGATCTAGTCCCAACACCACCAAACCTCAAGCTAAGAAAACGACAAGGCAGTGCTGCTTCTTCCACAGAACAGCAAGCAGACAGACTAACAGTTCAAACCAACATTTACAGCAGCGAGATGGCTAGATCTGTAGTTCCCCGTAGCCATACTGCATCTAACAGGAAAAAAAAATCGGTGGATTTAGCAACCGAATGAGCTCAAACGGGGAACAGCTACGCGTGCACATTTCGCGTGAATAATCAAGCACGGGCTTCCTCCACGCAGATCTCGAGTCCTCGCTACAATCCCCAACACGATATCCAGTAAACACAAATAAAATCAAAAAGGACATCTCACAGTCACCAAGAACCCTAAACTTTCGCATCAGATCTGACCTCGAACCCCACACAACCATACCATCCAACCCTAGATCTAACACGATTCAAACAAACACCCCTTCAAATCCGTACCCGAACCAACCAGATTAGACAACTCAGAATCTACCTCAAACCGAAGCGCAGTGCGGGGAAGATCAAGAACGAACACTTCACCTCCTCCCTCGGATTCACGCAACCCCCAGGCTCCAACCAACCAACCAACCAACCCCCAACTCCCCCCAAATCCCAGCAACCGTAAAGATTAAAAAAGAAAAAGCCAGGCAATAAAGGGGGAAAAAAGGGAGGAGGAGAGAGATCACCTTTCACCCCTCGCGCTTTCCCTTTGCTCTCCTCACGAGCTCGCGGATTTGTTCGCTGCGGCTGTGGGAGTCCGGGGTGATCTGGTAAAAGGAGGAAGAGGCGAGGAGCGGAGGAGCGGAGAGAGCGTGGGAAGAGTGGAGAGAGAGAGAGAGATAGGGAGAGCCGGAGAGGGGGAAAAAATTAGAAAGCGACGGGTGCGGCTCCTCGGGAAGCTCGCCTGGCCTCTCCTTGGCGCGGCCGGCCAATGGCGAGCCGACGCGTCGCGCCCGGCGGTCAAACCGGGAGTCCGAGTCCGCGCGACGCGACGCGAGGCGGGGGGCTGCGTGGGACGGGCGCACTGGACCGAGGGGACGCGTGGCGAGGCGCCATTGGACCGGCCTCTGCCCCGGCGGCTTTGACCTGGAGGGGGAGGTGGAGTTGCGGCCTACGGACCGGGGGAAGGGGAGCCTTGCGCCGATCGCGTCACGTGGTACGTGCGGCTAAACAAGTGCACCGACCGTGTACCAGCATAGTATAAAATCACTGTGGATTTTTGGTCAAGGGAAACTCATAACGTGCTCCTTTTGAACGAAGAGAAACTAAGGTCCCTTAAATAGTAAGAATGAAAAAAATAAAGAAATAAAAAAATATTGACAGAAATATAAGTGTGAAACAGAAAATTGCAAAACAATAAAAAAAAAAGAATGATCGTTTGATTGTACCGTATGAAAAACATAGAAATCGAATGAAAGAGAGACTTAAAGAAATTTTCCAAGAGGTTAGGCCTCTTACTAAATTTTCTTCAAAATCTACATGCAATGAGCTATTTCATAGAAATTTTGTACGATTTGGAAAACTTCAATTCTTTGAATCAAAGACCAAATAGAAAATTTTTCCATAGATTTTAATCCTATGAAATTTCTCCATAAATCATTTGATTCAAAGGGGCTAAGGATTTTTAAGGATTGGGATTCTATGAGAAAAATTAACTAGAGATTTTTTGAAGGATTGAATTTTTATATGTTTTTTGGAACAAAGGAATAGCCTAATAGGTCTTCCAGATTCATTTGGATTTTTATGGAATGGGCCATTTCATAGGTATTTTGGAGGGAAACTACCCATGAAGTTATACCTCGTGTTTTCTTATTCCCTGGGCACAAAGTTCCAATGTTTTTCTTGTGTGTCATGCAAACGACAACTTAAGTATTTCACGTGTCTTTAATTTCTATAGAAATTCAATGGGCATATGACATTTTATTCTTGTTTTTTTCTGTTTATATGATTTTATAATCCTACATTTGAAAAGAGCCTGGAAGGTCTGAAAAACCCAAGTCATTGAAATGTAGTACTCATTTGGAACACAAAGAGTTTTTGAAGGCTTTGTCGCATGATCTGAAGTACTCCGTTCATGTGTAATCGAGGCATGGATATTTGTGAAAGAAATTTGTGTTTGAGTTTGCCAGGAAATCGGCAAAATGAATAATCTAATAAGGGAGAGTACCATACAGTGGAGTATTCAGAAATTCTAATTTCGGCTGTTAGTTTTTTTTAATGACAGCGTGTTTGAAAAGGCATGAATTTGTGCTTCACTTTTTCTTTTTATTTTCCTGATAGTACTATAGTGCTATAATTATAGTAGTACTTGTATGCATTAATAGGTCTGACTTATAATCCACTTATATGCGTTATCAAAAGATACAGAGGGTGAGTTTAGTTAGGTTGTTTTTGGAAGTTTGGTTGTAAAATTGGAATGATGTGATTGAAAGGTTGTGTGTGTATGATAGGTTGATGTGATGGAAAAGTTGGAAGTTTGAAAAAAAACTTGGGAACTAAACAAGGCCAGAATGTTTTTAGACTATTAAAATGATTTCTTAGGTCTATTGAGGCCAAATTGTCATATACTCACACAACGAATTTTTAGCATTTTTAATTTTTATTTTTTAAAGATTTACAAAAATAATTTTAGGTTTGAAAATATTGCAAATCTAATCTCCAATCGCCCTCCGAGAGGGTGAGATTTAAAAATCGCCCTCCTAGAGGGCGATTTTGCTGACGTGGCAGACGACCGTTGGGCGCTGTTTGCCGCATCGTGACTTTTATGCGAATAAGTCCCTTGCTGCCCTCGGCAAGGGCGATTTTTTCCTGTAGCAACGGGGGGCCGCCTGCAAAGGGCGGCCGCCCTGGCAATTTTGCAGGCAGCCCCCTTGCCGTCCTTGCAGAGGGCGATTTTTGCCAAATCTCGCCCCCTGCAAGGGCGATTTTTGGCCACCTTCCTATATAATCCCAGTTTACCGAGGAGGAAAAAACAAAGAGAGGGGTGAGGAAGAAGGAGGAGAGCGGCGAAGCCCTGTCAGTGTGCATACTCGATCCCAGGTAAATACAATATCCCGTTATATGTTTGTGTTATTTATTTTATGTAGAATATTAGAAAAAAGATTTTTTTTTGAATATTTGAATAGTTGTTTAGTTGTCAGATCTAGATTTATAAATTAGGGCATGATTTAATTTAGGGAGTTTGAACTAGGACGAACCGATTTAGATGAACCTACGTAGAATATATTCTGATCTATGTCTATATTATTTAAATAGATGTGTAGCACTATAATCTGGATTTAAAAATTAGGGCATGATTTATTTTAGCCAATTTGACCTAGGACAAACCGATTTAGATGAACATATGTAGGATATATCCTTATCTATGTATACATTTCTTTGTGTAGAATTTTGTTTAATATTTGAATAGATGTGTAGCACTTAGTTCTTGATTTATAAATTACGACATGATTTATTTGAGGTAATTTGACCGATTTGGATGAACATATGTAAAAAATAAGTACGATTGGCGGTAGATCTAGATGAACAAACCAATTCGGTATATTTTAAGATCTAGAACAGAGAACATATTGTTATAGAATTTAACTTAGCCACAGATTGATCTAGTCAACATATTCGTAGTATGAAATAAACTCAGTTTGAATCTGTTTATCAGGCACAATGGCAAGTAAGGTCATATTTCAGATAGTTCACGGGGAAGGCAACGTTAGATATGGTCGAGATGGTGTTGATCTGTCAGAATTTAGTATGAAATCGAAGGGCATCGATAGGTCAGCCGATAAAACATTTGAGTCAGTCTATAGTTGGTTACTACGTGGATTTAAAGTGAATATAAGAGTGAACACAATGTCCCTATCCGTTGTAGTCAATCGAGCAACAGAAGGATATTATTGGGAACTAATGCCTATAGATAACACTTAGTCCTGGAGACGTTATGTGGAGATGGCCTTTGAAAGGTCCTGGCCTCTTGTTATTTTTGTGGCATTGCATGAAATCGATAACAGTGTTACAGTGCAAACAGATGATGGTTAAGGTCCTAGCAATGCTGTGGAGAATGTTGGACTATCGATGTGAACTGGGGGTAATGAAGCAAGGTTGGAGGAGGCAATAGGCGTGGCGGACGAGGGGGAGAGAATCGAAGCAATTGTTGAGGAAATGGAGAGGGAAGATTCTGAAAATGAGCAGGCGGAGGGCGATGAATCATTGGACGAGGAAGAAAATGTAATGCCCGTTGATTGGATAAAAGCTGATTTCTCTCAACTTGTTATCTCAGAGGGGCAGCAAACATCCTTTGAATACAAGGATAACGAGATAATCCAGGGTGCCAGGTATGCTCATAAGGAAGATATGAAAGAGGCGGTGAAGCATTGGGCGGTCTCCTTGCATAGAGAGTTTAGGGTGGTGAAGTCTACCAACTATATGTATGATGTGAAGTGCACGAAGGATGATTGTCCGTGGCGTGTTCATGCATATAAGGCAAAATGGAATGACTATTGGAAAGTGAGCATTGTTGGTGAGCACACATGTTGGTTGCCAGGGATTGATAAGTATCACCGCAACATCACCTCAGTTTTTGTTGCCGGTGAGATGTACAGCGATGTTGTTTGTAACACGAACTTTGAACCGGGCTCCATTATTAAGCACATTGAAAACAAATTCAAGTATACTATAAGCTACTACAAGGCTTGGAGGGTGAAACAAAAGATTTTGAAGATGAGGTATGGCACATTTGAAGCATCGTATGATAATTTGCCTCGTCTGTTAGGCACCATTGCTTAGAGAAACCCCAATACCTATTATGACATTCAGACCTTTCCGTCGTCTAATGACCCGAGCAAGAGCATGCTGCAAAGAGCCTTTTTCTCGCTGGGTGCTTGCATCAACGCATTTGTGCACTGTCGCCCTGTGTTGTGCATAGATGGAACCTTTCTGACAGGTAAATACAGAGGTCAGATACTGACGGCGATTGGAGCCGATGGGAACAACCAGGTGTTACTTATGGCGTTTGCATTTGTCGAGAGTGAGAACACCGAAAGCTGGTATTGGTTCTTGGAGAGAGTTCGCTGCCAAGTCGTGCGTATGAGGCCCAATGTTTGCCTCATTCATGATCGTCATGCGGGCATGTTGAAGGCAATTGACTACCTGCAAAATGGTTGGCCAGAGAGGGGACTTCCAGCTAGGTGGCATGATGTTCGGAGTAGGTGGTGCATGCGTCATATGGGAGCCAATTTCTACAAGCAATTAAAGAACAAGCACCTAATGGATCTCTTTAAGAGGCTATGTGTAGGATCGAAACAGAGTAATCCAACCTACTAGAGGGGGGGGTGAATGGTAGGGAAAACCAAAAACCAAAATTTTAACCAAATCACAAATTACCTCTAAAATCCAACGAAACCAATCTAGAAAAACAAAATCAATCTCAAGAACAAGATCGTACTACCGCTGTCAAAATACTGCCGGTCACACCGCTGTGTAGCCGTCGGTCAGACCGCCCCTCCTGGCCGGTCAGCCCGCCGTCTTGCCTCCGGTTAGACCGCCCCTCCTGGCCGGTCAGACCACCGCCACACTCCCGCCAGTTAGACCGCACGAACTCCTTCGGTCAGACCGTCGGGATCCAGAAAACACCGGTAGATGACAAACTCGAAGATATAAATTGTAACTCTCAACTTTATTGCATCTAAAAGTGTTTACAAAGTGCAACAACAGCACTCCTCATCAAAATCTCGACCTTACTCGAAACCCTAGCTATTCTCTCAACTTATGAACCACACAATCAATTCTACTAGGAGGCACACCCTCCCTCTCTATTTATACACGAAGTAGACTGTACAAAACCCACGAATCTCTCACGAATTAGGACTCCCAACCACGTGGGAAACCTTCTCTAGCAAGCTTCAAACTCATCTCTTTCCTTATCTCCATCCATCTTCCCGAATTCGGACTCCCTTCCAAATTCAACTCCTCTTTCCATACGTACACGATTCCTATCGCATACCATATGAATTCTCTATCTTCCACATGCATTATCCTCTAGCCTTTTAGTATCCCGCGTGATCTCTTGATCCCTGGACGTCCACTTCTCCCAAGTCGATTCCGATCCATCACCGGCAACACTATCCCGAGGCCTTAAGCAATACCTGCACACATACGATAAAGAAACCATATTCCGAGCACAAGTTCATCCAAACTTGACTCACATTAGTATAACAACAGTAACCATACGCATAGAAACCATCTAGAAGTCAAATCCACGAAGAAACAATCCGTAACCGAAAAGATAAACCGAAACTGAAAGCGAACAGGTAACCTCCCGGTCAGACCGCGGGCCGGCCGGTCTGACCGCGCGCATACCTCCGGTCTGACCGACCGTGCCTGGTCGGTCTAACCGTCAGGTCAAATCCGCACATCTCTTCACAAAATCAATCATATATAATCACATGAAATACCATCTCAATAAACCAATATTACACACATAAAATGTCGCAAACCACCAATGTTTCATCACATAAAATGATAATCAAACACATTTGATTCTACACTATGTGGTCAGAATCAAGAGAAAAAATTCAATGAGTTGTGGAGGAGGTTGGATGAGCTGACAATGAAGCAAACCGACGAGCGATCTCGTCGGCCACAGGATGACGATCCTCCAGTAACTCTTGGTCCACTACATGATGACCCGCCAACAATGAGAAGAAGGTCCGCATCATCAATAGATAATTTCTCGCAGTGGATAGAGAATGAACCGAAAGAAAAGTGGTCTCTGTTGTATGACACTGACGGGTCTCGATATGGTATAATGACAACCAACCTGGCCGAGGTGTACAACTGGGTGATGCGAGGAGTGCGAGGACTCCCACTGGTCGGTATTGTGGAATTTATCCTTTATGGCACTCAGGCATACTTCAGGGACAGATACAAGAAAATTGCCCCTTCGATGGCTGATAACAATATTGTATTTGGGAATGTGGTGACGAAGTATATGCAAGACAAAATAGCAAAGGCTGTGAAGCACAGAGTTATTCCCCAAGGTACCCAAGTTCATAGGTACGAGATCATGTGTGTCGACAGGAGAAGGCGCGGAATCAACCGCGTTCAAGCTGTGCAGGAATGTGTGCTTCATGCGGAGGGCGGTTGCAGTTGTAGCTGCATGAAGCCCAAGCTTAGACATCTGCCTTGCTCACACGTACTTGCAGCAACTGGGGATTGCGGCATACTTTCCGATATCTATGTGTCACCCTACTACAGGAAAGAAGCAATATTTCATACAAGGAAGGAGGAGATATATGGGTTCGGGATATCTGGATCTTACACAACTCTGAGGCCACAAGTGTTCTACATTGCAGATCCGTTGAAGTTAAGGCTAAAAAAGGGACGACGTCAGTCGAGACGCATCAGAAACGACATGGACGAGTCGGAGGCTGGGGGAGGACTCTACGGTGCAGCAAATGCGATGAGCGCGGGCATACTTACAAGAAATGCCCGAAAAATTCGCAATCTCCAACCGTCACAGGTTCGGGTCTATCTGGACAGGCAACCGATGGCAGCCGTCCATCGGGAGAAGGAACAACAACGAGGCGACCACGTCCTAGCGTTCTCGTGCGGGGACTACGTTGTCAGCTGGCGATGCAATGACTTGATTATTTCTGTCAGCCTTTTAGTCTAGCGTTGATCCAATTGATGTAATAGTTATAATGTTGTTGTCATTTGTCATGTGTGTAATATTTATCCCTGTGAGACATGAACTATTGTAATGTTGTTGTTATTTGTGTATTGTATCTTTAGCGTTATGAATTACCATTTTAATGAACAGTTTGTGTAATGTTTTTTTCGTTATCAATTGCTTATTTCTAATCACTCTTACGTATGCAGGTATGGCGGACGATACACCAGCTCTCCTCAGTAGGGGACTGGACAGGAGCCACCGTTCGTACTTGTCAGCGGTGCAGGGCGCGCAGCTTACCACCTTTCGTCCATGCCCGTCGCGCGAGTTGCTGTGTGCCGATCCGCGACACGTTCCGTGGTATGATCAAACTTAATTACTTGATGTCATTTTTTGGCTTCATTGCACATATGTGGTACTAATGTTCAACTTGACGGTATGCAGGTTGTGTGAGGCAGGCCTGATAGCAATATGCAGGCTTGTTGAGGCGCGGGCGGACGAGAACGACCCGGCGAAGCGCTGGGATGCGGATCGATCGCTGCTGGCTGCTTTGGTAGATCAGTGGCGGCCGAAAACGCACACCTTCCATCTACCCTATGGGGAGATGGCACCTACGCTGCAGGACGTTACGTACCTGCAAGGGCTTTCACTAACCGGGGAGGCTGTCGGCCCAGTAGACGGTGGGGGTGGCTGGAGGGACGATATCACGGAGCGATTCGCTCCCGTGATGAGGCTACCTGGGATCCCGGCAGTTGCTCCCCTGAACATGTACACCACCGCCGGGCCTACGAAGGCTTGGCTGCTGCAGTTCACAGTAAGTTAACTTTTACACTTTGTTATTTCCTATAAATCTTATGAGTTTTAACATCGTTTGCTTTTTGTTGTAGACCGATAAGCTCCACCCCGACGCCAACGAGTACTCGCTGAGACGCTCCTTAGAGGCGTACCTACTGTGGATGTTCGGTTGGATGATGTTTACCAGCACTACCGGCCACGCAGTAGACAGGGACCTGATCCACTACGCCCGACGATCGCGGATGCGGAGCTAGGCTGCGTGCCGCAGTGGAGCTGGGGTTCGGCAGTCCTCATAGCCACGTACCGTGCGCTGTGCGAGGCCTGCTGCATGATGGATCCTGGAGCGATATTCGCGGGCTGCCCTCTCCTTATTCAGCTCTGGGCAGCTGAGCGGTTCGCGATCGGCCGACCGATCGTCCACACCGCTGCGTATGATTCAGGACCCGCAGTCGACGACCCAGCCGACGAGCCGACGATGGGCACGTACTGGTGCCGCCCAATGTAAGTACAAATTGTTTTCATTTCAAATTTCAGATTATGTGCGACTGATGTTCTGACTAGTTGGTTCTCTATGTGTCGCAACGCCGTTACGCCCACGTCCAGGTTAGACGGAGCTACCCGGGGTTCGTCTTCGAGTTCGACCGTCTGCAGCCTTCGGACGTCGTCTGGGAGCCCTACACGCAGCAGGTGGTCGCCGGGAGAGCACCTCTAGGTCTGTCTTCCTTGTGCATGCGTGACGCGGCGTACTGGTTGACGGTGGTGCCGTTGGTGTTCGACATATACGTCGAGCCTCACTGCCCTTACCATGTTATGAGGCAGTTCGGACTGAGGCAGGGGTTTCCAGTGAACATACCGATTCCCGTCCCCCCCAGGACCACCAGTGAGTACTTCTCTTTCAACTTTACTATTATTATGTCGACTACTTTTGAACGTTCGATGACCATTATGTTCTTTGCAGGTTGACTCGACGGGGACAGCAGGCAGGGACACTGTGGGTACCTCGGATCAACCCGTACGTGGAGGACTGGTTGGTAGCCACCGAGGAGGTGATTGCCAAGCTCTACCCACACTCCGAGGAGAACTACACCGCTTACCTTTGGTGGTACTTGCCGCGCACACGTGCCCACGTGACCTTCACCCCGGCCGCTCCACAGCTACACCAGGCAGGCGTCAGGGACACCTTCCCCGCGCACCGTGACCAGGAGTACTTCATGGGGGTACGTCCATGTATCTCGGACTTCTTACTTTCGTACTACGCGGTAGGTATATATGAGAGTAACAAACCTAATTAATAATGATTCCCGCAGGGCGACGCTGCACGCGCCATGAACGCCGACATCAACGCGGTGATCCTGAGGTTGGATGCTGGACTGCACCTGAACGACGTTGAGCAGAGGTTGATGTTCGAGCGGATGTAGACGAAGATGCGTTCGATCTTGCGCGTCTTCTCTTGTCGTTCAGCCGTGGACGCGGTACCTCCGTCGGTAGCTGCAGTTCCACGTCCACGCGGCCTGACACCAGGATCGACATCGCACGGTGCTGGTGCGCCCACAGGTTAGTTCCGTACCTTCTCACTATGCGAAACCTTGGCCATATTATTACAAACTGAATGTCTAGTAGGTCCGACGCTGCCGACAGGACACTCTGCTGGAGCGAGTGGATCGTCGATCCCTCGGCCGTTCGCGACTCGGCCTAGCACGTCGTCCTTTGTTCGAGCGAGCGGTTCGTCCATCCCTCCTCCCTTCAGTCAGCCGCGAGGTGAGCAAGCGTCTTCCGATGAGTACTACAAACATACTAGTTGTCATGACTGTTGCTTAACATTTGACATCTCCAGGAGGATACTACTCGGCGGGGATTTTCCGTTCGGGCACATCATCATCGCAGGCGGGCGGGTCCGGTGCGGGCGATGCAGGGGGGTTCGATGTGGGCGACGACTTCGATGACCTGGAGGGCCTAGAGCAGGACGTTCTTGGCACCTCTCAGCTTGGTGGAGCACCACTACCACAGAGCCAGGAGCAGCCACAGGAGACGCTCGCACCAAATGTCCGCGCTGGTCGTGTCGTGCCCGCTGACAGGCTGACGTACTCTCAGGGGCACATTAGGGCGCAGGCTAGAAGGGGTAGGGGTAAGAGGCCTCGCCAGTAGAATATGACTGCTACCTGTTTGTAATATTTACACTTAGTAACTCTGTGTTACCTCTTTGTATATAACTCTATTCAGTCGTCGCACTCATATGTCACGAAAACCTTTCATGTCATTTGCTACATCTACTCAACGAAACGACGAAAAACTTTTGGCACGTGACAGAGGTCTACGATTGGTTGCTATCAGTTTTTGGCCCGTGCAAACGTTTAAGATACGTCACTATCATCTTTCGGCGCATGAAGGCGTCTCGACTCAGCATTTGCCGATGCTTTGTTTGACAGAATCATTCAATTTGCGCTGCCGCGTGAACGTGTTGTCAAATCCACGAAATAAGTGAACTCACGTTAGATGGAGATGTGCCTCTGCTTCCTCCACTATATATTACGTAGGTCCGAATACGCGCTCTTCATATCTTTCTTCTATTTCCTACACTTCTACGTAGAATGGATCATCCATTTGCTGAGCGTCTCGACTGGCGACTCCATCCTTTGGGCGGTTTGATTCCACTATGGTGTGACCGTCCGTTGTGCCATTGTGGGGATGCTTGTATACTTACGTCATCCCTCAACTCAGAAACTCGGGGGAGGCGATTCTTCCAATGCGCCAACATGGATCGGGTATGACTTATGTGTTTCGATTTCTAGTACCAATTCTGAATACGCAAAATGCTAACTTGATCGTACATCATGGTAACATGTTACGTAGGCATATCATCGGGTGTGCAACTTCGTTGAGTGGATAGATACGGAGATCCCACGAACCGATGGAACACGTTCCTACCCACTTAGCAAAACAAGGTCAGGCTACCTTCGGCGAAAGGCTGAGTACCAACGTCGAGTTGTTGCGGAAGCTTTGGATTGGCCTCTGGATCAGCTCGCACTACCCACATGGTGGGAACGTCCAGAATGCCATTGTGGTCTCCGTTCCCAGGTGATAAGGTTCATTAGACATGCAACTCGAGGACAAAGATGCTTCGTGTGTCCTGAGATTGTGGACGACGATTTTGTCGTGAGTATCATTTTTTCCTTGTCAAGCTAATCACTTCTTTCATTTTCTAACCCCTAACGTCATAGATGTACAACCAGGAGGATGTACGTCAATGTCGATTCGAAGAGTGGATCGATACGGTTAGACCTGCTTCGATCTGTCCGACGGTAACGCAACCTGACTCGACCGAACAATTCATTTAGGCATGGATGGAGTACGAATGTCAGACCGAAATCGCAAGCTTAGATTGGACGAACAACCCACTAGGTTTCCCTAAATGGTCAAAGCGTCCCAGGTGCGGTTGTAGGGATCGTTGTAAGATGGCTACCTCCTTTGAACCACGAACATATGGCAGGAGATATTTCATTTGCCCCAACTTAGACAACGACTTCATTGTACGTCTTTCGTTTTATCAATCCCGTTAACGTCTTCATTGTATTGCCACTCTAACTGACAACATGTGTTTCTTTAGCAGAGCATTCAAAGGAGGTGCGGATTCACTATGTGGATCGACAATGTCATTCCCCAATATAACAGCCTAAAAGTAACTGAATGCGAAACACAAACGTTGTATAACGGCGAGAAGGAAAGGGAAAATGGAAGACACGCTGAACGTCGTAGAAGGGTTCCGTAGGAAAGCCAAGGATCGACTCGTCGAGTCCGATTAATTTGTATCATGTATGCATGGGATAGGTTCCGTGGTTTAATTACGTGCAATAATTCTTACGAAACATATGCCATGTATTGTATCATTCATATATGCTGAGTTATGCAACAATGTGGCACACAGCTGCTGAACCATTAAAATAATAATTAACTCCAAGTGATAAAGCTATTGTTGCCCAAATTAGAATAATACTTAACTCAGACAAAACATGTTAAATATTATACATGTTATCCTTTACTTTATTTATAAATGACATGGCCAAACTTCCTTTTGATTAGGAACAATACATATTATGGAGGAATTATTGAAAAAAAACGATCCGTATATGCCACCTTTAAAGAATTTAATTGATTAGCATAATATAATATCTAATAAATACAAAATCAAATAGTAGATATTCTGTTACGAAAGAGAGAAAACATTCTTTCAAGAATCAAGATTCGTAATCAATCCTTGCCTTGTTTACTAATTTTCTTCACCAAACTACAAGCGTGGAACTTTGCCAGTTCTTAGGTTTCCGAAAATGTGTAATGCAACAAAAAGTGCTTCGAATCAATTTTGATTGGGGTCAAAAAAGAAATTACAAAAATAAATTCAGGAAAGATTTCCTTTTCTTAGGGACCTCGAGGGTGGTTTTGGGTTTAATGTGGGCCCAGCCAGGAAAAAATCGCCCTTGCAGGGGGCAAGATTTGGCAAAAATCGCTCTCTGCAAGGGCGGCAAGGGGGCCGCCTGCAAAATTGCCAGGGCAGCCGCCCTTTTGCAGGCGGCCCCCTGTTGCTACAGGAAAAAATCGCCCTTGCCGAGGGTGGCAAGGGACTTATTCGCAAGCCGCGACGCGGCAGACGACGCCCAATGGCCGTCTACCACGTCAGCAAAATCGCCCTCTGGGAGGGCGATTTTTAAATCTCGCCCTCCCGGAGGACGATTGGAGATTAGATTTGCAATATTTTCAAACCTAAAATTATTTTTGCAAATCTTTATAAAATAAAAATTAAAAATGCTAAAAATTCCTCACACAACTCTCAGCCCTATCTGAGGAAGTATTAAAGCCCACGAGGAGACAGAGAGGCGAGAGGGTGTCGATGGCCCAAAAGGCTTCATCACGCAGTCCCGTTATCAGGAGGCTTTTGAGTTCATTTCTGCGTGTTTCAAACTTCTAATCTTTTACAATTACGTTTTTCAAACTGTTAAACGATATGTTTTTAAACAAAATTCTGTATGTTTTTTTAAAAATATTTTTAGATAATATTTAATTAATCGTGCATTAATTTGTTGCTATGTTTTCAGTGTCGAGAGGTAAAACTTCTTAACCCTTGCCTTAGAGCACAGCCACTAGTTTTCATACTGCTTTCAAAGTTGAAACAAAAACCACACACCAAAAGAGCTACCCTCATTAATTATATCTTAATTGTTTTTGTCAAAGTAAGCATTAAAACGTATTTTATTTTTATATTCAAAAATATATTTATAAAGAAAAAGTCACGTCTCAAACATACTTACTTTGGAATATGAAAACGACATATAGGTGGTGTTTGAAAGTCCTAAAGATAAAGATAAAGATGAAGATTAAGTGTTTCACGTAAAACGAGGTGCCATTAACGTGTGATTAATTGAGTTTTAATTTTTACAAACTTGAAAAATGGATTTATCTGATATTTTAGAACAACTTTCATATAGAAAATTTTTACACGAAATGCACTGTCGGTGACATGGGACCGGGGGTATCGAGACCAAAGGGAAGGGCGGCCACAGGGATCCACGTGGCCCATTCCCCCAGAAGGGTTGGGCCCGAGGGTGACGTGGCGGCTGCCCTCCCGGTTTCCCCCCGGGGTCGGGTCGCTCCCGTTTCTTCCTCGAGGCCTGGGGCGCCCTGACCCCCTGTGGCTTTGGTGCCACGTGCGCAGGTTAGGTGAGCACGGCGCAGCTCACCTAGCCACATTTATAGCGGTTCAGACGGGCGCACTACGCCGCATTTAATGCGTCGTGGCGCGTGCATGTCCGGTCCGTGACCGGTCACGGCGAGTGACTGGTCGCAGACCGGTCAGATCGCGGGTTAGGTGGTGCCAGGATGCCTGTGCGTCGCACGCGCGCCAGGCGGCCCGCTGCACGCCACGTCCCATCCCATCAGAATGATGAGAGCCCTCTGTCTCTCGTCTCTCGGCCGGAGTTGGTATGCCAACTCCCGGAGTTGGTATGTCAGCTCCGGTCAGATGCTTTCCCGATTCCGGTACAGGCGAGACACAGAAGTCGCCCGCCATTTAATGAAGGTTGAAACGGGCGTCCCCCGGAGGAGTTGGCTGACCGAGCGAAGGCGTGCTGCGGCGTCTGTCAGAGGCTGCTTCGGACGATACGATAGCCCTAAATGTAAAAGAATGTCTTCTTTCTTAGGCAGCTTGTGGCCCATGTGGTAGCCCCTTGCCATATAAAAGGAGGCCTAGGCCTAAGAAAAAGGGGACTCTTCCGGAGACTCTCCCGAGACGGTCCCGGGACTCTCTGAGGATTCGATCATACTCTCAGATCTACCAGAACACAGGAATAGGGTATTACGCTCCTCAGCGGCTCGAACCTGTCTAAATCGCCTGCGTCCACGCGTTTTTCTCGCTGAGATCCCACAGATTAGGGGCAAAGAACCTCACCTTGCGCCCCCGGCCGAACCGGCAAAGAGGGACCTGCGCGGTCTCCCGGTGAGGAGTTTCAAGCTCCGTCATCTAGCGCGCCAGGTAGGGGGCGCGCACGTGTTTTTCTGAGCCCCCGTTTCCTTTCGTGTGCGCTAAGCTTCATCAGGTAAGCCCTATGGCTAAAGAAGCAGTGGCGTACGATCCTTCTTTGAGCGCCAGCAGCGATGGCGGGGAGCAGAACCTGCGTCGTCCCCCTCCCGCCAGAATCTTGGGCGGGGGAAGGCGCCTGAGGAAGTCGAGGGATCCGCGACCTCGCCGCCCGCAAGCGACGGAGGAGGATGGCAAGGCGGGGTGCGTCGCCGCCTCACCTATGGTGATGGCGGCACGGCCCAGGGCGCGCTCGAGGCTGCGGGCGCGCTCTTACGTCACTCGCCCGTCGTCCCCGATCCAGAGACCCCGGCCCAGCGTTGGCTGGATGACGTGGCCAACCTGGTCATGACGGCGTAGCAGCGCCTAGGCACCGGCAGACGGTCTTCCGCCGCCGGGACCTCTGGCACTGCCACCGCCGGCTCTACGTCATCGAGGCGGAGGGCACGACGGGCAACGGCCGACACCCGCCGTTCGTCCGCGGTTCCCTCGTCTACGCCTCCGACTCGTGAGAATATGCATGGAGGGCCAAACACCCGGCTCGATATCGAGCGCCGGCGCGACGCTCGTCACACCTCCCATGCAACGGAAGGCACCTCCTCCTCTGGGGCGCCGCTCCGTTCCGGTCACGGGGGCTGGCCTCCCGTTTCCCCGGTTAGTGGTGACGGCTGTCGAGCCTTCGTGGCGAGCCTTCGGAATGTCCGTTGGCCCCCGAGGTTCCGGCCCACCATCACCGAAAAATATGACGGGAGCGTCAACCCCGCTGAGTTTCTCCAGATCTACACGACTGGAATAGAAGCCGCGGGGGGTGACGACAGGGTCATGGCGAACTTCTTTCCCATGGCCCTGAAGGGCCAGGCGCGGGGTTGGCTAATGAACCTGCCACCCGCGTCAGTCCACTCCTGGGAGGATTTGTGCCAGCAGTTCACCACGAACTTCCAAGGCACTTATCCGCGCCCGGGCGAAGAGGCGGACTTGCAGTCTCTCCGCTCATACATCCAGCGGAGGGACGAGGAGTCTCTCCGCTCGTACATCCAGCGGTTCTGTCAAGTCCGCAACACTATACCTTGCATCCCTGCACATGCGGTTATCTACACATTCAGGGGGGGCGTCCGGCACAACCGCATGCTCGAAAAGATCGCCTCCAAGGAGCCCCAGACCACCGTGCAGCTTTTCGAGCTCATAGACCGTGTGGCTCGCAAGGAGGAGGCCTGGACCTGGAACTCCTCCGGCTCTAGAGCGGCGGCTCCGGCTGCCCTCGAGTCCGCCGCTCGTTCAGGGCGGCGGGACAGGAGGAGGAAGAAAAGGTCGGCCCGTTCTGACGACGAGGGTCACGTCCTCGCCGTTGAGGGCGTTTCGCGGGCGCCCCGAAAGGTGAGGCCCATGGGCGACAAAAAGAAGGAGGCCGGCGCTCCCGGCAGAGAGCGCCCGGCCGGCAGGTGGTGCACTGTGCACAACACCTCCCTCCACGACCTCGCCGACTGCCGCGCGGTCAAGAGCTTGGCCGAGCGAACGAGGAAGTGGGAGGAGGAGAGGAGGCAGGAACGCCGTGTGGGCAAGGCCCCGGCGACTTCCACCGACAACCGACGAAGTGAGGCCAAGCAGAAGGCCCCTGCTGAGAACGTCGACGATGGCGATGATGACCTGGGCTTTCAGGAGCCCGGGGCCACCGTCACCACCATCGATGGGGGAGCATGCGCTCACGCTTCTCGCCGAAGCCTCAAGGCCATGAAGCGAGAGCTTTTGGCCGCAGTCCCCACCCATGAGGCGACGCGGTGGGCGCATTGGTCGGAGGTCACCCTTACCTTTGGCCGGACCGACCACCCGCCATGCGTTGCTCGGGGAGGACAGATCGCGATGGTGGTCTCCCCCACCGTCTGCAACGTGAAGTTGGGGCGCGTCTTGATAGACGGTGGCGCAGCTCTCAACATCCTCTCCCCCGCGGCTTTTGATGCCATCAGGGCCCCGGGGATGGAGCTCCGGCCGTCCCAGCCAATCATTGGCGTGACGCCGGGGCACACCTGGCCACTAGGTCACGTCGACCTCCCGGTCACCTTCGGTGGCCCCGCCAACTTTCTCACTGAGCGGGTGGATTTCGATGTGGCGGACCTCAATCTGCCCTACAACGCAGTCCTAGGAAGGCCCGCATTGGTGAAGTTCATGGCGGCCACCCACTACGCCTACCTCCAGATGAATAAGCCGGGCCCAAGTGGCCCCATCACCGTCCACGGCGACCTCAAAGTCGCGCTTGCTTGTACGGAGCAACGCGCGGACCAACTCGCCGTGGTGTCCAAGCCCGCGGGCGGCGATGGGAGGGCCGACGCCTCCACCTCGCTCGCCCCGTGGCAGCGGATGGCCTCAGGCAACGAGGTCCCGGTGAAGGAGGTCGCCCTGGGCGACGACCCGTCCAAGACCACCCGGATTGGTGGTCTCTTGGACGACAAATAGAAAGACGCGCTCGTCTCCTTCCTGCGGGCAAACGCCGACGTCTTCGCGTAGAGACCGGCGGACATGCCCGGGGTCCCCGTGCGGCGGCAGGCCCCGGAGCGCCAAGCCTTCATCCGTGAGGAGGTGGCGCGGCTTTTGAAGGCCAGATTCATCCGTGAGGTCATCCATCCGGAGTGGCTCGCGAACTCGGTCGTCGTTCCCAAGGCGAACAGCAAGCTCCGGATGTGCATCGACTACACCGACCTCAACAAGGCATGTCCTAAGGACCCTTATCCCCTGCCACACATAGATCAAATTATCGACTCCATCGCGGGGTATGACCTTTTGTCCTTTCTAGATGCATACTCAGGGTATCATCAGATTCGCATGGCTAGGGAGGATGAGGAAAAAACCGCATTCATTACCCCTATAGGAACTTATTGTTATACAACCATGCCTTTCGGGTTAAAGAATGCGGGTCCTACTTTTCAGCGTACTACTCGTATTTCTTTGGGTAGTCAGATAGGGCGCAATGTTGAGGCCTACGTCGATGACTTGGTTGTGAAAATGCGCAACCAAGAGACCTTGCTCTCGGATTTAGCAGAGACTTTCGAAAGTCTCCGCTCCGCGCGCATAAAACTGAACCCCGAAAAGTGTGTATTCGGTGTGCCTGTGGGCAAGCTTATCGGGTTCTTGATCTCTGCCCGAGGCATTGAGGCCAACCCCGAGAAGATACGAGCTATAGAGCGGATTCGCCCCCCAGCAAGCTTAAGGACGTGCAATGCGTCACCGGATGCATGGCTGCCTTAAGCCGATTCATATCGAGGATGGGAGAGAAGGCGCTGCCCCTATTTAAGCTCCTTAAGCGCTCCGGGCCGTTTACCTAGACGGAGGAGGCTGAGCGGGCCCTCACCCAGTTGAAGGCGTACCTCAGTTCCCCCCCCCCCCGATCCTAGTCACCCCGAAGCCCGATGAATCGCTGCTACTCTACTTGGCAGCAACCCCGCAAGTAGTCAGCGTGGCATTGGTTGTGGAGCGCGACAAGAATAGCCCTCGGCCCGCGCGCTCCCACCCTGTGTCGACCCGACCCGGGACAGAGAAGGGAAGAGAGGCCCTCGAGCCTGACGGCGGCCTAAGGCCCCTGACGACCGGATGTGGCCCTCTGCCCGCTCGTCCGACGGCGCCGGACGCCCCCGACCCCCAGGAAGGCCCCGGGGCCACTGCGGGAAGACCGCGCCCGACGCCCTCCGACCCCGAGGTCGTCGGCACAGAAGCCAAGTGGGCTCGGCAAGGCCCCTCGGATGACGAGCGCCCCGGGAACAGTGCCCTCAACGGAGAGGACAGGCCCCGCCGGAAGGTGCAGCTGCCCGTTTACTTCGTTAGTGAGGCGCTGCGGGATGCCAAGACCCGATACCCTCAGGCTCAGAAGATGCTCTACGTGATTCTGATGGCCTCGAGAAAGCTACGCCATTATTTCCAGGCGCATCGGGTCACGGTGGTCACGTCCTACCCCTCGGCCAAATCCTACGCAACCGAGAGGGTACTAGACGGGTGGTAAAATGGGCAATCGAACTCTCCGAATTTGACTTGCGCTTTGAGCCACGCCATGCGATTAAGAGCCAGGCCCTCGCCGACTTCGCGGCAGAATGGACCCCGGCTCCCGAGCCAGATCTCGAACTCTCCGCCCCCGAGGTCAACATGAGCCCCTCGCAGCTGCCTCACGCCACCTACTGGGTGATGCAGTTCGATGGCTCCCTGGCCCTTCAGGGCGCCGGCGCGGGGGTCACCTTGACCTCGCCGAGCGGAGACGTCCTTAGATATTTGGTTCGCCTAGATTTTCAGGCAACCAACAACATGACGGAGTACGAGGGACTCCTTGTGGGACTCAGAGTGGCGGCCGGAATGGGGATCCGTCGCCTCCTGGTTCTAGGCGACTCCCAGTTGGTCGTTAACCAGGTCTCCAAGGAGTACCGGTGCTCCGACCCGCAGATGGACGCCTACGTCCGCGAGGTGCGGCGTATGGAGCGCCATTTCGACGGGTTAGAACTTCGGCACGTGCCCAGACGGGATAACGCGGTCGCCGACGAACTCCCGAGGCTCGCTTCGTCGCGAGCCCCGACCCCACCGGGCACCTTTGAAGAAAGGCTGGCCCAGTCGTCGGCGCGACCCGACCCCCTAGGGGAGACGGACGCGCCTGCGCGGCCCCCGAGACCCGTCGGAGTCCAAGCCTCGGGACCCGGGGGGGCCGAGCCCGGCCCCCCAAGATTGATCGCCTGGATGGATGAGATCCAGGCGTTTCTCAAAGATCATACTCTACCCGAGGACCGCGAAGGGAGTGAACGCGTCAATCGCGTCTCCAAGCGCTACGTGCTGGTGGAAGGGGCCCTCTACCGGCGTGGGGCCAACGGAGTCCTCCGGAAGTGCATTCCTCGGGAACAGGGCGTCGAGCTTCTTGTCGATGTCCATGAAGGCGAGTGCGGAGCCCACTCCGCCTCGCGCACCTTGGTCGGCAAGGCCTTTCGCCAGGGTTTCTATTGGCCGACGGCGCTCCACGACGCAGCGAACCTGGTTCGACGATGCAGGGCATGCCAGTATCACGCCAAGCAAACGCATCAGCCAGCTCAGGCCCTGCAGACCATACCTCTTTCATGGCCGTTTGCCGTCTGGGGGCTGGATATCCTGGGTCTCTTCAGGAAAGCCCCGGGCAGGTTCGAGTATCTGTATGTCGCAATCGACAAGTTCACTAAGTGGCCCGAGGCTTATCCGGTCGTGAAGATCGACAAGCACTCGGCGCTAAAATTCATAATGGGCATCACTGCTCGGTTCGGGGTGCCTAACCGTATCATTACGGACAACGGCACCCAGTTCACCAGTTCAACCGTATCTTGTTTAATTGCAGATACGACGAAGCTAGTTATACAAGCATTGGCCCAAAGGCCTCAGAAGATGAAGGAATAAAAAATTAAGATACGCGGGGACCCGGGGGCTCACTCCGACGCACCTGGGTCGCCGGCCTCGCCGTCGCTGTCGTCGTTGGCACCATCGTCGCCGTCCTCCTCCTCGTCGGAGTCGAGAGCGAAGACGAGCCGAGGGGCCGTCCCCTCGAAGCCGTGGACAATTTGACCGGTGGCATCCCGGACTTGGGCGCGCGCGTTGGCCTCAGTTCTGTGGGGGAATTCTTCCAGCGCCGTCCACGGGGAGAAGTCGGGGTCCCGAGCTTGGTAGCTCACCAGCACGAGCTCCACCGCCCCCCGGGCGAGGTCCCTTGAGGAAGACTTAACCGTCTCCTCGATCTCCTCGGGGAGCCTTTCTAGGTCTCCGGCCATCTCCGAGAGGCGCTGGGCGAAGCCCCCCTGGTTGGCGGCATACTTTGCGTACCGACCGCTCCAGATGCCCGCCTGACGCCCGGCGCGGTCGAGGCAGGAGACGGCGTCCCGAAGCATGGTGGGCCCCACCTCGTTCGACAGCCGGAGGGCCTCAACCTCCCCGGCGAATGAGTCCAGGGCGCCCTGCAGATCGCCGTGGCCTGCGGCCGCCCCACCGCTGCGCACCCGCGCGTCCCGCTCCCTTGCCCGCGCCTAGAGTTCGGAGGCCCGCTGGTTCAGCACGTCCCTCTCGGCACGGGCGCTTTCCAGATTACAGCGCGCCTGCTCCTCCCGTGCTGCCTCGCGGAGGAACAGGCTGTCCGCCAGCCGCTGCGCCGCGGCCTCGGCCTCCTCGAGGGCTCGCCCCCGCTCGGCGAGCATGTCTTCGCGGAGGCGGAGTGCGGACTCCTGCTCGGCGGAGGCAGCCTCGTGCGCCGCCAGCGTCGCCTCCCGTGTAGCGGCGGCGGCCTCGTGTGCCGCCAGCGCCGCCTCCTGCGCATCCAGGGCGCGGGCGCGGAGGTCAAGGGCCTCGGCCCGCCGGCGCGCGGCGACCTCTTGCACGAGCAAGCGCAAGGCTCGCCCCCCGAGCGTGGCGGTGCGCTCCTCCAGCGCCATGGTCCGGGCCTCTAGGGCCTCCTCGCGCTGGCGGGTCGCCGCCTCAATCTCCACCGCCCGCCGCTCCCGGGCTGCGGCGGCGTCGAGAACCTCCTCCAGCTCCGCCATCCGGCTCCCGTATTGGAGACGGAGGTCGTCCCGTGCCCCGTCGAGCACGGCGGTGGCGATGAGGGCGGTCTCCCGCTCCTCCTCCACTTCCCGGGCGATTTCCGCCAGGGTCCTGCGGCGAGCCTCGAGCTGCGAGGTGTGCAGGTTGTGCGCCTTACGGCCGGCCTCCACCATGGCCTCCACGGAGCGCCGTCCCTCCTCGACGCGCGCCCACGCCGCGTCGATTTCTGCCCGCTCCGCCTGTAGGGCCTGTATTTGGGCACTTAGCCCGTTCAGCACCGTGCTGTTGGCCGTAGCCAAGGCCTACAGGAGGGGCTCCGCAATTAGCGGGGTGGCGGAAGAAAGGGGGAAGACCGCCCCTGCGGTGATGAAGCCCGGCTCGGCTCGCCGGTCGGTGTGTTGGCCTCGGGGGCCTTTCCCGAGGCCGGCTCGTCCGCAGCGCCGCCTGAGGTGTCGGGCCCCGGGTGCGCCCTCTCGGCGTCATCACGGGCCGCCTCGGTGGCGGCCTCCGCCTCCGGCGCGATCGGGTCGAGGACCTGGGTGGTAGGCTTGGCCGCCGGTGCCTCGTGCGCGCGCGCCACCTCTGCCTCCCAGGCAGCCTCCTCGACGCGGCGGACTCTGGCCGCCTCCCGAGCAGCCTCCTCGGCCTGGCGGACTCGGGCCGCCTCCCGAGCAGCCTCTTGAGCTACCCGTAGGCGGCCTGCGGCTTCCTGCAGGTCGGCCTCCCGCCTCTGAGCCTCTGCGGTCGCCGCCTCCCCGGCCTCGTTGCCCGCGGACCGGCCGGCCTTGGAGTGACGCGTGGGGCGGGACGGGATCTCGCTGAGGCAGAAGAAAAATATGAAACAGAAAGAGGTAAGTAAAAATAGGCCCGGGGGTTTGGGAATGAGAGTGTGGCCGCTGTGGGTAAGAGGTCGAACCTGCGGGGTGGCCGGCTGAACGACCACTTTGGGGGCGTGATGAGGCTCCCCCTGCACGGCTCGGTCTCCCCCACCTTGCAGAGCCGCTTCTTCTTCTGCTCCCCCTCGGGCTGGGGCGTCGGCGCGGCGTCCCCTGGGTGCCTGCCGCTGACGTGCTCCCCCCGCCCCCTCGGGGAGGAGATGGAGGAGGGGTTGCCTCCTGCTTCCTCTTCCCCTTGGCGTCGGCAGGGCGGCTACCCCCTGAACCCCCGCCGCGGGGCCTAGAAGCATGGCCCCCTCCGAGGGTAGATTGGTTCCCTCTGCGGTTGCCGCCCGCGCCATCATGGCCTCGGGGGGCCCGATCCCCCGACGCCCCGACCACCTGCATGATAGCCAGAATGTTGGCGCGCTCTGGGTCGCTGCAGAGGGGGAGGATCCCCCGAGGGATAAGGGATGACTCCACGGAGCTAAGGTTTAGCACCCGTTGGATCACCATCCTGAAGTCCTCGGGTGGTCCTCGGTCCTCGGTCCCGGCGTACTCCCAGGCGCCCCGGGCGCGTCGCCGGAGCGGCGCGATCCGGCAGCGGAGGTAATCGCCGAACACCATGGCCCCCGTTTTTGTTACAGGAATCACTCGTGTTCATAGTACCATTTCCCTGGATCAAGTAGTCTGGTACCCACGATTACATTGCCGAATTATCAAGAGTGCATACACCAATCGTCTTACGCAAAATATTACAATAATAGGCCCGAAGGCAATAGTATAGAACAGGGGACCAACCGGTCCGGAATACAAGCAAAAGCAGAGTTTAGATAAGGCAGCGGAGGTAAGGCAGCGGCACGCCATTGCCACAGGCAACGACCGGGTCTAAGACCTACAGAGCGCCATCGTCTTCCGTACCCTCCTGGTAGTACTCGTATGGATCTTCGGGAACTCCATCACCCACATCTGAATGTTTTGCATATAGCAAGGGTGAGTACCAACCGTACTCAGCAAGTCACCACAACAACGATGCACATGATAGGGAATAGTCAAAGAATGGTTGTGGTTCTTTTGCGTAAAGCCAGCTTTGCAATTCTTTTCACAAGCCTAAGACCTAGCATAGACTGATCAAGTTTTAATACCATAGTTCATTAAGCAACGACGGTTCTGTCCACCATCCATTATGATCCCAAGGATAGCTTCCCGCCATTGTATCGTCATGGTTTTCTGGGACCTACCCCTTCTCGCTTCTCGAGAAGTTGTACCACCAGCACAGAAAAATCATTATGCATACCCATCCCAATCAAGTTAAGAATTTAGAGTCTAGCCAAGTGTAATACATGTCCCGGTGCTCAATGACAGCGAGCACGGCTATTCGAATAGATTTGATTTACTCACACTGCAGTGGATGTACACTTTACCCGTACTCGGTGACTTGCCCAACACATGAGCCGAAGTCCCAACGAATGAGACGCATCACGGCAAAGCCTTTCAATAACCTCACTTTGGCAGTACCCGCTCCATGAACTTACATCCTCATGCACTCTAGGCGTACACGGTTTCTAGCAGTGAGAGGAGTTCTGGCGCTCCCGGGAGGGAAGACTCACACATGCATTAAGTTATAATTAATTTTAGGTTTACACATGGCGGTCCTACCAGTGGTTGCTCCACCGTAGGCCCCGCCTCTCATACACATCAAGAAAACCACTACGCAGGGATACTGCCTCCGCTCGGCTATTTACTCCGCTAGGTCTATACCCATTCGAGAAGTACGGTTGTACGGGGGTCGTTTCATGCTTAGCTTCATGGCTCAGTCCTTAACTGACCAGGGACGACACTAGCCTTTCCCGGACACCACCCAAATCATCCAGCCGCCCCAGTCGAAAATAGTTTTTTTAGTTTTATTTTCCTTTCACAAATCATGTAATCATTATCATGGCAATGTGGCGCTCATGTCTCCACATGCCTCATATCAATTACCTTCCCTAAGGTAATTGCCCAAGCATATAGCCTTTGATAAATATGAGAATGCATGAATCTAAATTAGCATTGCTAAGCATTTTTCATAAGTGACTAGGAACATCACACGCATTTATGGGTACAAGGGAATAAAGTAAACAATAGTCAAAGGTATGGCATAATAACAAGTAGGATGTTCACCATTGCATGCAATTTTATTTGTAAACAAAGTAAGTTCGCAATTGGGATCAATATGTTCAAGGATTAGTGATGACTTGCCTTGCTCGAATCCCTGCGGGTCTTGATCTTCAGGCGGACTCGCAACTCCCTCGGTGTCTAGAGTTACGTGCGAACGAAATTGAATTCGATTAGAATTCAATTAAAATCCAACAAATCCGATTAAAGAAAAAGATCGAACGAGAGCGTCGAATGCTAATATCGATTTCATTTATTATTTATGAAATAGTTCTATTCCGATTTAGAATTCATTTTGGTCCTAAAATATTTGCATTAGTCGATTAGAGTATTAATCCGATTTAGTTTAAACGGTTCCGATTAAATTAGATCCCGATAATAATAATAATTAACCCTAGACGATAAATAATTGACTAAGTAATCGCAACGGCTAATTAAGCGGATAACCTAATTAACGAGTAAAACTAATTAAATGATTGACTAAATAGATATTTAAATACGTAACGAAAGGCAATGATTACTTTTGAAAGTTTAGAAATAACCGACGAATAACTCCTCCGATTATTATATACGTGAGTTAGCAAAATCTAATGAATAAAAGCCTAAATAATCGACTAAATAACCCACTAAAGATATGATCAATTATAGGAATAATCTAATTAAATAAATAGTCGCATTTAAATAATCTGATTTATTTCTACGAATTTCTAAAATAATTGACGACGGAATAATCGATTCAACCCGAATATAAATTTGTGTCTAAAATTTAATTTTCGATTTTCTAAATCCTCTCTCTCTATTTTCCATTTTTTTCTATTTTTTCTAATTTCTTTCTTTTCCTTTTTCCTTTTCTCTCTTTTCTCTCTTTCTCTCCTCCCAGCTCTCTCTCTCCTGCTCCTTCTTCTCCCTTTCTCTCTCTCCCGGGCTCTCTCTCCCTCGGCTCTAGCGGGCAGCGGTGGCGCAGGGGAGGCGAGGGGGGGGAGAGGGGAGGCTTACCCGGCGGCGGCGGCGGCTCAAGACGGCGACGGCGCGGCTGCTCCACGCAACGACGGCAGGCGAGGCAGAGAAGAGGGGAGAAAGGGGGAAACGGCGGGGGATTGGGGCGGGGAAGAAAGGGGAGCCGGGGGGTATTTATAGGGTCGGGGGCGCGGGGTGGTGTCGCACGGCCGGCGCGGGGCGCGAGGTGGCCGGGCGCGGCGCGCGGCAGGGGGGCAGACGGGACGATGACGCGACGACGACCGGTCACGGAGAGTGACTGGTCGCAGACCGGTCAGATCGCGGGTTAGGTGGTGCCAGGATGCCTGTGCGTCGCACGCGCGCCAGGCGGCCCGCTGCACGCCACGCCCCATCCCATCAGAATGATGAGAGCCCTTTGTCTCTCGTCTCTCGGCCGGAGACTCTCCTGAGACGGTCCCGGGACTCTCTGAGGATTCGATCATACTCTCAGATCTACCAGAACACAGGAATAGGGTATTACGCTCCTCAGCGGCCCGAACCTGTCTAAATCGTCTGCGTCCACGCGTTTTTCTCGCTGAGATCCCACAGATTAGGGGCAAAGAATCTCACCTTGCGCCCCCGGCCGAACCGGCAAAGGGGGACCTGCGCGGTCTCCCGGTGAGGAGTTTCAAGCTCCGTCACGTACCGTTTAGCGGTTTGAAAAACATGCCACGAATATCTTTATCTTTTATCCTGAGTAATAGAAACGAATGCAGCCATATTTTGAAAAAAAGAAATGAATAGAACTATGGGAGAATATGCTCGATAGAAGAAATACTTTTTTCTCATAAAAAACAAATTTAAAATAAAATATGTTGTATTTATTTTAGGTTTGTTTTTCACGAGAGAAAAGGTTACGTGTCAGCAGTAGCTGTGTTCGGCAGCACGTTACAACGACTGCCACATAGCCAGCCAGACAGCTGCACTACACAAAAACACTGCGAGACGGCTGCGCCGCAAACCCGCTGTAGTGCAGCCGAATAGACCCAAAATCAAGAACCGTGGCAATTGGCATGGCCCACCTCCCAGTCTCCCACTAGAGTTCCCCTCATCTTGTCGAGGCGAGTTGAACACACTTAACGATAGTCTCAAACTCTCAACGCTCCAACTAAAGTATTGAGATCCTAACCAGCATCCCCAATTAAAATGTTTTTTATAGTCTAATATATGACTTGCATGTATGTAGACAGTGTTAATACATATATAGTGAGTGCGATGAAGCTGTCTGTACGTACAAGTGAGCACAACACCGGACGCCGTGACACACTGACACACCATGTCGCCATCAAGCAACCTACGACAGTACGTGGAGCGACGTAGCGTTCATATAATATCCCTTAATTTTATATTATAAGTTATTTGTTTTTTAAAAAAATTTTAAATTTAACTAAGTTTATAACAAAATATAATAACATTTTTAATTCAAAGCAAACGTTGTAGCAAACTCTATTCAATATTAAATTTAATAAAACTAATATGACATTATGATTGTTAATTTTTTATAAACTTAATCAAATTAAAAAACTTTTTTAAAAAATTAAATAATTTATAATATGAAACAGGTGGATAATAACCGGCGTCGGAATAGCACGTATACGTATGTACATCGTGACCGGGCGCCGGGCGGCAAACGCGGTCGATGACAGTTTGACACTTTCGGCTGCCGTGTTGTGTGCTTCGATGCCTGGATGGGCACGGTGCCGGGGGACGTGGCAACGCATGGATGTACGTATATACTCCCTCCATCTAAAAGTACGCATTACTTTCATCATAAAAAAAATTATCTCGCATATATAACAAAGAAAAAAAAATGTATATATTGCGAGTAGTTTCGGTCAACAATGTAATCTAGATACAAACAAAAGACAATTTTTTATTTAAGTCTTGAATACATAAAAACTATAAATATGATCATCTCATCTAGACTATAACTAGACAAATGAAAACTACACAAATATGATCCAAATCTTGAATATTCCGATTTGGAGTTCCGTTCTTCTCATGACTTTGTTTTATACTCCTATTTTGCTTGCTTCAAACTGGGTCTAAAGCGCCCCGGTGTGAATCACCGCTAAACAAAAAGCATATGCGCTCTGAATTTTGCTTCGCAGCTACTCTCTTTATTTCATATTATAAAGTATTTAATTTTTTTTTCTTAATCAATTTTTTAAGTTTAATTAAATCTATAAAAAATATAGCAGTATTTTTAACATAAAACAAACATGTTATCCAAATATATTCAATATTAAATTTAATAAAACTAATTTAATATTTTATATGGTGCTAATTTTTTATAAATTTGGTTAAACTTAATAAAGTTTAAAAAAACCATACGATTTATAATATAAAATGAAAGGAAGGGAAGAATAATCACCAAACTTAAAAGAGATAAAATAAATAACCTGAACGTTGATATTTCAATTCGTACCGCGCACTAACAGTTGCCCTGATTTTTTCGCAATAATGCGCAGCATGTGCAGCTGTACACCACCAGCTCATCGACAGTTTAGACGGTTGTGCTTTAGCGGTGTCACTGGGCCTCGCGCGTGAGCATACCAGCGTGCAAGTTGCGGTTGCGTCGGAAAATCATACTACGACGGCGCCTGCCCGAAGATGCGAAATGTTCAGAGTTTTTAAACATTCCGAAACCGATAGGTAGCAAAAGGAAATTCAGGTCGTTGCGAAAGCTTTCGAACATTAAAAAAATGCCTGAATCTTCACCTGTTATATCATGTTGATTTCATTATTTCCGAGTCGTTTTCTTGACTCGTAATCATTTTTTTGTACACGACAATGATCCAGACTGTTTAGTGGTGCTTCACAACGAGGCGCAGGAGGAGCCGGACCAGTTCTGAAGTTCTGGCACGGTTCAATAGCACTACATTTTAGTGCAACACATAATGATTAATACTACTATCTACTGCTTGATTAGCACTGCTTTCATGATGGAACGAGTACTATTCTTTTGTTTTTTTCCCTTTTTCTTTCTGCGGGGAACGAGTACTTATTCACGGACATAAACATAAAGCTTTTTGCTCCATCTGAGAGGTATATTCGCTTTGATACTCCTATTATCTTATTGTTTGACTTATGCCTATTCTTATAAAACATACCTTGAATTTGTTCTAAAATTTAAATTTTGACCTCATTCCAAAATTTAAATTTTAGAACTTGATTTTGAATTTAATTTTTTGGTTTTTCATCGTAGTTTATTTTGCAACATTTGTTTTTGAATCGTTAAGGATATATATATATATATATAACTTATAAATAATTTTTTATTTGCTAATAAACGATCTAAATAAACATATAAATAAATAAAACGACGCGACTGCTTACTTTGGGAACAGGTCATGCGGCTCACACGGTTACACTAGTCAAGGACTCGAGGTCGCCTACGAAGAAGCCCCCAGATGCATCTCCGATTCTCCGTCCTTGATTCAACGGTCAATTCAGGCTCAATGCAAACATCTCCGGAAGCTCCCTGAGTTTCTCTTTACTCGTAGAAGTACTATTTAATTTTAACAAAGGTCATATACTCTCCCACATTGAACATTAGTGTTTCGATTTTAACAATTAATACATTTAAAATGATTAACTATAATTCTTGAAAGTTTTATTTGTAGTATATTATATTGTTAATACGTTCCCTCGTTTATGCATAATGTTTAAACAATCATGAAAAATATAAAAAAATAAGATAAATTAATATGTGATATATCACTCTATAGAAACATAAGGTGAAAATTCTATACAGTAAGTAGTAAAAAAATTAACAAATATGATTACAAATATACGTACTAATTATATACAAATTTGTTCTTTTTATTATTACCCGATAGTTTAAATCTGACATGCACGTTTGTGAAGTACTATATTTTATATTGATTCATCATATCAAATTTTCACGATTTTTTTAATCATTTGAATAATGCGACAAAAGAACAAGATGATATTGTATTAAGAGATGAAATTACTTTTTCTATCTAACTATATATAAAACTTCTGCAGAAAAGACGAGTGATCAATTTTAAAAACTGAATAGTAACGAGTGACAAGTATATGAAACCAGATGAAGTAATGCTTCCCTTTTGTAAGAACATGTACATTTTCATTCATTTTGTTTTGTGGTTTGCGAACCCCGTGACTTTCTGAGTCCAACTCTTCCCATTTCGCGGACTCCACCTCGTCTCGTGCTCGTGGCACACGTACGCCTTATTTCAGCACGAATCTTAATGCTGATGCCTATATAAAGGAAGCGTCCGATCTGCCGACCAGCTCGCCACTGTACTTCAATTCCTCCTCGTCTCCCACACGGGCAGAGATTCGCCCGGCCCGCCGGCCGCCTCCTCCTCCTCCTCCTCCTCCTCTCCTCCTATACATAGGCGTCGCCGCGTACGCCCTTGCCAGCCTCGTCCAATCCCACCCCTGCGCCACGCGCGCGCGCGTCCTTCGGGCACCCTCGCACCGTCCGTTCGCGCGCGGTTGGGGGAGG